>JAFVLL020015667.1:0-43778 GCA_021397915.2 Tor tambroides | reverse complement strand
GTTGGTCATCTGAACTAAATTTCTGTACACCACAGCAAGACTAAGGCCAACAAACCAATAAGAGAAAACCTACAGCTTGGACTCCTTACAATGCATGTCACCTATACAAAAAACATGAGGAGGAACATTTGCCTATTCTATGAATGCCAGAAGAAACTAAAAGACATGAATGGTGTATGTCTTCTGTAAGTACCTGTCAGAACAACGCTCCAGCCATCTAAACCAGAGCACTGACATGAAGAGTATCCATAAAACATAACCACTCTAGAAATCCACCTCTTTGTTTCTGTGGAGAAAAACCAGATTAGGTGACAATGAGTTTGTGAGAGCCAAAAAGCTCTTGAAATGACAGTGCTCTGTGGCTTGCTGTTGGAAACAGTGAGAAACTGAGATAGGAGAGGAACAAAGAAAGGATAAAGTTATGTCCATAAACACTGTAGCTCTCCCCAAAGGAGAGGAGGCTGTAAAAACACATCTGCCCTGAGCTTTGATCTGCCGCGTCATTACAAGGCTGCTATCTTTCCCATTCTTCCAGCACACATCCAGAGGTACAGATGCGGCAACATCAAAATATAAAACATTCTATCTTTCGTGGATCAGAAAACAAGATTTTTTTTGAAAGTCAGTGGAGTTCAAACAACATTTGACACTATGGATCTAATTGTACAGACACATTTTTCAAAATATCTTCTTTTATGGTCCACAGAAACAGGTTTGGAGTGGCATTAGGGTGAGTAAACAAAAGGTACTTTTTTAATTAAAGGTTAAGAAGAATCGATAAAATCCATATGATTCCAATCCCTAATTTAGACTGTAGTGTAAATTCCAACTCAAATGTTCAAAACTCTCAAACACTAGTGTACAGTATGACGTGTGACCAAACACAGACCCAATTTACAGTAAGGACAATGTGCTAGACACCTTCTCAAGGAGTTTCAGGAAGTGCATTAAAAGGAAAAGGAAGAGACGTCTGCCGTCTCAGTTGTGATGACGTGATTCTGTGCTGACTGTGCACTGCACCCGCATCGCTTCTTTGCAACGCAACAGTGAAGGATCCTTCCCGTTCTACCCACTTCAGACCACACCACAGGATGTGAATCACTCAAGGAACCGTTAATCTTGTTCTGACAGGGGATACAAGTCACCTTCCAGTTCAAGAAACAGCCCTTCCAGGGTTTGAACTGGTGACTTTAGTACCCACATAGTACCAACCACATATCATTTTCACACTCTCTCTTGCTGCAAGAAACCACACGTTATATCAGAGTGTAACCTTGTGACCTTTGGATAGGTGTTATGGCAGCTCTGCTTGGCTGATATAAACTATGTTTTGCAAACTGAGCTCTAAATCAAATGGAAGGACCAGAGACAAATTCCCAAACTGCCTCAAAACATGTGGCGTCATTCAGACTCTCACTGTCAAGCTCTGCGGTGAGAGAAACTCGCCATAAACATATGACAACATTGGAAGAACAAATTCACCGAGCCATTATCATTTTCAAATTGAAATTCTGCATCGTATGTGACTCATACAGCTGAGCCGCATTTCTTATTAAGATTCATAACTTTCCTGGCTAACTTCAAGCAAAACAGAGAAAGAAAGAAACTGTAGGAAAAGGATCCCAGTGACAAATTAGAGCGGAGCAACTGAAATAATTGTTTTGTCATGAGAGAAACTCTAGCTCATTCTCCTGATGCACTCTCTCCTCCGATCTGCCAAATAGCGAGAGCACCACCGCAAGCTCCTGCTAACCCTTCCTCGCAGCATATACAAGCACAGAGAACCACATCCTGACGAGGGGAATGCAAAAACAAGGGCCCTGCTTCCCTGAACTGGAAAAGCGGTTACACAATGTGAACTTTTCACTGTCGAACTGGATAACTTCACTCAAATTATTACAATTCTTGCTTTCATTGAAAGCCAAAGCAACGCAGGAAAAAGGGCTGAAAGAAATGTCTCAAAGAAAAACAATGGCAAATGATTCAACTTGAAAAAGTACCGACATTAATGGCAGGACAGATGGGAGACTGTCCTTGATGTCCACCCAAGCTGGGCAGCTCCGTGTGCATTTCCCAGGATTCTACTGGAAGATAGAGTAGGATCAACCAAGAGAGACTCACAGGGAAGAAGTGGACATGAAAAGATTTGAAGAAGATCTGAGTGGGGCGGAGACACAACAGATAAGTACTCTGGACACAAAGCAGGAAGTCTGATCAAGGATGCTTTCATTCATGGCTCCAGAGATCCTACCACTGAGTATCCTGTTGAACCAAATCACAGTCTTCAGACCCACACACAACTGTTGCCATAAAAGTGGGTGAGTAAGAGGGCATGTGTGTGAGCCAAGTAAAACTGTGGTCTTGTTTCCAAAGCAAAATACATAGTGTACCAATGATGCAACTCATGATTTCAGAATAAGTATCCTGCATTCAATTTCCTACTGTAGCATCAAGATGAATAACTCTAACAAAACTACTTTTTGCAAAGCTACTTTTTTAATTGACTCGTCAGGGCACTGCCTGAATGAAAGAAAGAAAGTCAGTCATATAGGTCTGGAATGACATGAGGGTGAATAAATGAAGACAGAGTTTTTATTTTTGGGTGAGCTATCCATTTAAAGATAATCAGATGCATTTCTTAGGGGGCACATACAGTACAAAAGACACATTCTTAATTTCACAACTAACTAGATGGAGAATTCAACAGAACTTAGGGGTCTTTAAACATTGTTAAAATTGGAGTTATCTTCACTTGACAGCATTTTAAAAACATGTAAAACACTGAAACAAAAGTTGCAAATCGTCCAAATGAACATGATATTTGCAGCACTCATGCTTTAAAATCTATTTAATATATTTACAGAATTTCAAATCATTAGCTTTTTCTCTAGATGGTTCAGAAATCGTATATCTTCTAGATAATAGGCACACTCTTGGACGAGTTTCTGTACAACGTGTGTGTAGGCATACAGTAATATTATTTTAAAGAAATCATTCATATAAATGAACTAATTTCAGTGATGTAATTCTTAAAAAACTGTTAAAATCCTGTTCCTTTGCGTGTATAATTATAATAATGTATATTGTTACTGCCTACAGTATTTATCTTCACATTTTCATAATGCTGAATTAATTGCTATGGTATTTAGATTCAAATCCAATCGTATGTGCGATTTATAAATAAGGTCCCAGAGCTCATCGTCTTAGGCCAAAGGCATTTAGTGGTCCACCTCAGAGAGCAGTATAGAGTAAAAAGAGTCTTACCAATAAGCCCCTTCCAACTACTCTTTTGCCGCCCCATAATAAGCGAGAGGGGAGAACCAAATGCATAGGAATTAACTACATGAGTCCAGAACCCACTTCATGGTGTTCACAGAGAATGGGTTCAAGACTGAGAAACAGAATACATAAAAGACACATGTACTTCATTTTCTTCCATTCTCTATTTAAGTAGACTGTAGCTTGGCAAGCTAGTTTCAATGTAGCTTCTCCAACACTGATTATAAACATTATTTTATAACATAAGCAGCTCTCACCACATCCAGGTTCAGATTTCCACTGGGAAGTGCAGAATTCTCTGGAGGACTGGCACACACTACAACACGCTCAGGAAACACACGCAACTCTGTGAAGGTCAAACAAAAATAAAGATGGAGTTGTAGCTAAAGTGATGTGGAAGCCATTTAGCACAATATTATATACAGTAAATGCTCTGTTTGAAACAAAGGGAGGGGTGATGAAAATATGCATGATATTCATATAAAATTCTCACAGACATCTGAAGTAAAAATGAGAGTGAAACCACTAAGACGTGAAGAGCATCAACAGCTTAAAATGACCTCAATGCCCTCTTCATGGGAAATGTTGAAAAAGCTTTGTTGTTTTTAAGAAAATGGCTAAGCTGCCATAAAGTTGAATGTAAACTTCACGTCCCCACTGCCCTTCAGTTAATAAAGTTTCAAATATGTAACTCGATATAAGTAAAACAAACCACATTGTTTGATGTATTCCAGTTTAGTTCCTTCAAACTTGGCCAAATTTAGCTTGAAAAATGAAGGCCAAGCAAATTGTTGGTCAGTTACTTTTCCTTCTTTTTGTTTTTCCTAGATCACTTAAAATAATCTATACCGGACAGCCTTATTAGTCTGTATGCTTCTACTTAGTTTCTATTTTTTGAGGCATGTTAAACACGAATCATGTAGAATGATGACTGTAATTCCCTTCTGAGTCTGACATCCTATATCTTTAAAGATACACAGTAGAAGAAGCTTTATTCTGAACTTGTTTACTATGATAAGCAAACCACATTTTCCCTGTGAGCTGCTGTCAAGCCAGGCTCGGGTGGACTTGGCTGTAGTCTCAAATATTTGTTGAGCTCTGCCTCTATTAAGACGGAGTGCATTCATCTCTAACTGTCTTGCCAGATATAATGGGTGGTTTCTTCTCTCTATACATTTGACTTGAAACCACAAGTTCTGCATAAAACACATTTGGAATCATGTTCTGAGTTGCCAACTAAGTGAACATATTTCAGTCGACTTTTTCCAAAATAAAAACGATCCAGACAGTGACCTCCGACTGAGCCTGACAGCTGTACGAACTAATAACAACACAGGTGCTTCTGATACAATCATCTGTTTCATGCGTCAAGTTAATGTGGAAAGAAATACTCAAACCAGTCTTCTTTAGTCAATGAGAGGAGGAAATAAACTACCTCTGTAGTGCTGCCTGACAATGCATCTCAGATTGACGTGTCGTTTCATGAAGTGCACCGCCAGGCGAACATTCCCACCTGCAAAAGAAAACACATTTTATGGAGCAAATCCACTAACACTCAGAAAACCTCCACTGGTAATATTCAAACAGTGAGGGCTTGTCATGGTAAGCTAATCATAAATCAATCGCATTTAGGACTGCCTGTTTGTTTAAACAAATCCTCATTTACGCATGAGGAAACACTTTTCTCCGGAAAATAATTTTAATGCAAATCAGCACTGTATTAAATGATAGTCTATGACACATCTACTGAACATGGACGTTATCAATTATACGTGGCCATGCAAAAGGCCAGAACAAAGGCTGTTAATGTCTGCCAAATATGACACCGCACAAAGGCGGTTTAGTGTCTGAAAAAATACCAAAGCGTTTAAGCAAATGAGAAAGAAGCCTCATAGTTCAGGCATGAACGTAAGCAGTGCCAGGGGCTTCTTGGCCTTTGAAGTCCACTGTAACAAGACTGACTGAACGCTGAAACTATTTACAGCCTCTAATGGTGAGATAGTTTTATGAATTCATGCTCCACTCCTTTGAGAAAAGCATATAATGTGCCACTTTGCCTGCATAACCTGTATTTTAGACTGCAAAAATCTCTAAATACTGGATGAGTGGCTGAAAATTTGCACTGAAGACTGTTATTTATTATTCCTACATGGCTCTCTGAAATACTCAATTGTGATTGGTCAATTCTAAGGTCAAATATTTTAGTGTGCAACTGCTAGACTATGTAGTGTATCACGCTGTGCTAGTTTCGTGCCTCTTGTGCATTCATCAATCTCATTTTTCTCACAAAATAAAATAATTTGTCAACATTTATTAAGTGGGATAATGTACAGTCAGCAGGTAATTATCACAAAATAAACTCCTTCAATGTGATATAAGACCTGATCATTCTGTCAGCGTTTATTTTGCAACGATAAGATGGTGAATAAATGAAGATTTATTGTAAAAGTTTCTGTTTGCACACTTATGATCACACAATGGAAGAAGTGAATAAATAGGGTGTGTACAAAGGCTAATCAAACTACTAAAATACATAAACCAAGATTAGTTTGTGACTCATTCAAGATCGACATCCTTCAAAAAGAATCAGAACTGAAAAAAGCATACTGAATATTACCAACAAATATAATCAAGTTAAAGGGATAGTTCACACAAAAATGAAAATTTTGTCATCATTTACTCACCCTCATGTCGTTCCAAACATGTATGAGTAATCAAACAGTTGATGGTCCCCATTGACTTTCATAGTATTTCTTTCCCTACCATGGAAGTCAGTGGAGACCAACAACTATTTGGTTCTTCAAAATTTCTTCTTTTCATTTTTGGGTGAACTATTTCTTTAAAAATTAAAAGTAATGCCAGTTTGGTCAATTTCATTAGTCTGAAATCAGTTTTCTGATCTGAGATTAATAAACACTATATTAGGCAATTTACAGTGCATATAGTCTAATAAATATGGTAAAAATATAATAAATGTTTTTAAAAAATTTATTTAAAAAAGAAATATTTGATTTGCTCAGTCCGAACCATAGGTAATGAAATAGATGAGCTTTAAATAATATACGTAATAAATAGATTTTATAAATTCAATTATTTCATTTTTTTTTTTTTATGTTTATTATATTGTATACAGCTCTTTTTAACTGACTATGGTTTGGACCATGCGAATCAAAATCAAATCAAATCAACAGCCCAAGACACTGAAATCGCTTCTAATGTGTCATTTGTGTCATTATATGAAGGATTCATATAATGAATGTCAACATTATGCATTCATTCACTTTTGCAGTTGCCAGAGCAACCATACCCATTCACTCTTAACATGCTAAGAAAACAAGTTCATTCAACCCTCCTAGTGTTGGAGCAGCGACACGACCATTCTGTTTTAATTTAAGAGACAGCGGGCAAATGAAGAATCCAGCCTAGATCTGTTTGTCATTGTCCAAGGAATGCAAGATCCACTAGACGCGAAGGCAGAGCACTGTTGCTTAATCTGGGAGGAATTTGTCGGCAAGAGAGGGGGCCTGGTGAACACGCTAGATATCTGCTGGTGCAGCTGTAAACAAGAAAACAGGCATGGGAATGCATCAGCTCTCACTCTGTGCCCTGAATAGACCCCTCAACCTCTCTGACTGTCTGTGAGAGACTGCCCTAAGCTGCCACAGGACCATAAAATACACACGAAATGAATCAGACTACTATCTAATGACCCCAAGTGATTGAGCATATCGGTTCAGATCATAGAAACCAGAGAGAAAAACAAACGTAGCTTGGGCACTCTAAAATAGCCTCACCCTCACATCCAGAACATTTGTCTGTCTTCAGAGTGCGTGTTAGATGTGTCAAATGAGCAGAAATGCATTAGAGAAGACAGGTTTACCAGTTGATGTCATCACAGGCCCTGCTAACAGCTAGCTAGGTCCTCAGACTGGAGCTTCTGCAGGTAATGATATGCAATTACAGTGTCTGCCAGCCACAAAACTGTCATCAACACCCCCTGTATGTGATTGATGGATCTACCTCCTACTTTCTTCTACTTCACAGGTAGTGCTTAACAGCAGCTCCACTTTAGTTGTTTTATTTACAATACCTTTTTCCTCTATTGGTGGTCAAAACTAACTGTGCTGTAGAAACAATGGTACAATCAGTCACAGTAAAGAAAGAAGGTAGATTAGGACAGCTTTAAACTTCCTGCACACACACGCTTTGAAACAGCTTCCACTTGAGGCTCAAACATTGATAGATAAAACAAACAGAGCATTTAAAATCTAATAAACCCTAAACTCAAGTCACTGTATCCAAGATACAAAATAATTATGATAAATGTTATTTTATCCCACCTACGAGAATAATAGGCTATGGTAGGCATCTTGCGTGAAACCCCGGTGAGCCTGCCAAACAGGCTCCTAATGTTGATATTCATGTCAAGGTTCCAGGCGACTGGTGCTCATTTTTGCTCAAGGGAAGTTATACAAGACTAGTGGGAACTGCAACACCTACCTTCACAGAACTGCTCATCTAAGAAATGCAGGTTAATATGAATCAGATGCTCCCTCAGGTGTTCTTCCCCATCACAAAGAATCAACCGAGGAGGATTTCGATATCAGATTTATATGCTTTTGAGATGGCTTGGACCTTAAAGCGCTCAAGGGAGAAAGGCAACACCGGCAGAGAGATCAAGATGGCACATGGAACCCTACCAACTTCAAATGAGGGTGAAATAAAGCGTGTGTGGACAGTATCAGCGTCTTATCTTTCCTGCTCCTAATCATTTGAGTATGCAACCAGCTGCCCCAAAAGCTTGGGAGAGTTATGGGAAAATAAAATTCGGTCATAACATGAGTCCCTCTGCTCAGCATCAGGAGCCTAGGGCATGTTCTTTCCCTTTTTAACTATAGTGTGGATGGATAGAACAAACAACAGAATGATAATCTGCATATTTCAGGAGATAAAGAAATGGGCATCTTTCCTGTGTGCTTCAAAACCTTCAGTCTAGTCCATTTTATTCATGTCCATCCCAACTTAGACTGCCCCATCCACCAACCTCCTTACCGAGAAAAAAAAAAAATGTAATAGCATTTGTATTTCCTCTTTTCCTTCACTTCAAAGAGGCAATTCCCAAGACAAGGCCGACAGAGGAGTCTGGCTCTAGAGCAGAACCACAAAAAGGCTTGTTTTGAGAAATCAGCTGTTGGTAGAAAGAAAAAAAATAAATAACAAAAAGCTCTTACAGCTCCAATTCTTCTGGTCCAAGCCAGCAAGCTAAATGTAAATCTTAGTGTCTTTTAGCAGTTTAAGCACATTTAAAACACCCCTTCTTGAGGGAAAGAAAATACTGGAGTTATCTAGATAAAGACTGATGTTTACAAAAGTGCTTCTCAACTGTTTTTGATTCAAGACCAAGATTTTACAAGCGGCGACTCAATACTATAACAAAATTGCTTATCGTTTAAAAGTACACAAATATGCCCATAAAATTAAACACTGAAATTTATCATTTCAGCCTGAGAGCGTTTCAGACTAGTAGACAGAACTGTACAACTAGTCTAATGCCTTGCAAACTCAAAAAAACTGGATTACTGTTTTTTGTTTTTTTTTTGGTCAAATTTGCAACAAAAATAAATAAATAAAAAAGAAATACATTTTTGATGCATCAGTAAGACTGTTGAAAATGGCATACCAATTGGTAATGTTTTGCATTATTTTCCAATTGCATTCAATGCAAATGTTTTTTGAAAGAAAAAAGGAATTTATGAAAAAAAAATTAATGAAAAACAGAAATATTATTCTACCAGATCTTTTGAAAGAAAGGAGAAAGAAAACATTTAGTACAATTTCTTTTTGAAAAGAAAATAATAGTTTTGTGAAGAAAAACAAAGAAAACTTTTTAAAAATTAATGAAAAACAGAAATATTATCCTACCAGATCTACATCACTAACAAAATCCAAACATGGCCACCAGATGTTGCAAGTGGCATGTGATGTTCCAGAGAAGACGATTGAGATGCCCTCTGAGAAAAAAAAAAAAAATGTTCCAACACTCAATCCACATGGCAACACAACATCACAACATACGTCTTTCCACACGTATCGCTGACACTAAGCCAAGGGAGAAATATATACAGTACATCAGTACACACAAATGCAGGGCCCCCCCTGGAGCTTTTACCACTTCCTGGGAAAACAATAGAGAGAAAGAAAAGTCAACAAACCAGAAAAATGTAAAGAGGAATGTGAAATAAAATGGAAGAGCGGGGTGAGTGATCCCTTGTCTCCAACTAGAGGCATTCTTTCCACTGATTCAGAGTTCAAAGAAGAACATGAGCTATAAAAACCTCATCAGCTCTAAACAAATGGAGAGCACAGACAGCTCAACATGCGAAAGAATAATAATCATCTCTCAGCACCACAGTCTAGATCTCGTCAAGCCAAAGAGGTTGTACAATCTAAACACGTCGAGCTCTATAAACAGACAACATTAGATATGATTTCTGGTGGTAAAACCGGGTACGATCCGTGATATCTGAGCATATAGCTACTGTGTGCAATTGGGCGATCCTGAAGTGATCTCATAGACGTGAAAACCAGGGACAGCGGGTGGAGAGCGGGTGTCTAGGTGACCAAGTTGGAATTTGTAGAAATATTTTCCCTCGGACCTCACTTTGATGTAAATGATAACCCTCTAAGATCCTGCCCTCCGCTCTTACTGGGTCAGGGTGGGGCTCCCGGGTGATTGTGTGTATGTGTGTGAGCGTTTCACCGGGGTCGCCACATGGAAGGGCCGAGCGGGGTTTTCCTGGAAGCACATCACACCCGCCTGCGTAACTGTAGCCTGGGCCGAGCGGGCGGTGTGTCTTATCACTCTGTTCAACGTCCACCTGAAACAATATTTGCACATGAGTGTTCAATTTAACATTTGGGTGACCCCTTCAGCATGGTTATGAAATGCTGCAATGTGGCCCAACAGGAGGATGCAACACATGATCAAAAGGAGAACTGTAAAGATAAGTAAATGGACTAAAGTACCTTCAGAAACCTTCTTCTATTGTCTTACTAAGCACAAAAAGATCAAAAGCTAGACCAAACACTTATCGACATGTATCGACCAAAATCCCATGACACAGCAAAAAGATCAAGACTGTGATCAGTCGCACTGAAATTGAAGATCCCACCTCTTTTCCTCACAGATGTCTCATTTAATTAGAGCTCCTAATGCAACGCTTAGCTAATTGGCTACACCTGCACTATAAACGTATATGACATTAGCTAGGCTATGAAAACGGGTGAGAACAGCTAATGAATTAACACCAACACAGCATTCTTCAAAGAAACTTTACAATGGCTGCATTCAAAATCACATAATTCAATGCTATATAGAAAAACAGTAGTATGTTCGAATTCACAGTATTCATAAAACAGTAGGAAAATAGTCCCCAGATGATCTACTATTTCTGGCGAGATTCTGAAGTGTGCATTCAGTGGATACTTTACTATCCCATGAGGCCACAGGAAAGGATTTGTGAATGGCAGTGAAGTGATGCAACTGACGCTGGTAGGTCACATGACAATGACAACATGATGAATGTTGTAGGTCTGGATTACATTAATACTGCACACATTCATACTACAGTACATACTTTGGTAACACTATAATAACTGCACACTATGAATCATTGGTTAAGCATTAGTAAATAGTCAATTCATCCTTTATAAAGCATTGTTCCAACATTAATAGGCATTAGTAAGCAGTTTATAAGTACAACTATAAATGTTTTATTCTTGAGCATATATAATGTTTAATAATTGTATTTTCATACTCTATTAATGATAAATTTATCATTTCTAAATTATTACGTTATTTACAAACCAGTTATTTAGGAGTTGTCAGTGGTTCATAAGATCCTTTAGAAAATGTAAGCAAATGATTAATAAACTATTTGGTAACACTTTAGAATAGGCAACACTTATTCACTATTAACTACGACTTTTTCCTCAATAAATTCCTAATTTGCTGCTTATTAATAGTTTAGTTGTTAAGTTTAGGTATTGGGTAGGATTAGGGATGTAGGACAAGGTCATGTAGAATAAGGCATTCATTTGTGCTTAATTACTACTAGTAAATGGCTAATATTCTAGTAATAAGCATGCTAATAAGCAACTAGTTAAGAGACCCTAAAATAAAGTGCTGCCAACTATTTAAATGTACATTTATAAATTGTATTATTTAGAAACATGATAATAGTTGCTCAGTGTGTTAATAAATGCTTTATTAACACATATTCCTGCTGTAATTCATGATTAAGTCAGGTAGTTATAAAACATTTAGTAGTTGCCAGCCATCTATTTTTGTGAGCTCATCTAAAGTGAGGACTATTTATGCCTTGTAAAGCATTTACAAAGGAGATTTAAAGGCTCGTTTATCTTCCAAACCGAAAAGTTAAGCAAACGCAACACAGAGGGATACAGAACGCAGAAATATTTTTTCAAGATGCAAAAAATGAGACTGTACAACTGTACACTTGATAAAAAATTAAAAATAAACCTCTGCAATTTCATAGAAAAAATAAATAAAAATTCAAGTGTACAGTTGTACAGTTTCTTTTCTTTCTTTCTTTTTTTGCATCTTGAAATAAATATTTCTGAGTTCTGTATCCTTCTGTGTTGTGTTTGTTTATTTTTCTGTTAGGAAGATAACTGAGCCTTTAAATCTCTAAGATAAGCTTATAAATCAAAAACAAGGCATTTATAGCTGTATTTATAAACTGCTTACTAATGTTGGGACAATGCTTTATAAAGGATGAACTGACTATTCACTAATGCTTACCTAATGATTCATAGTGTGCAGTTATTATAAAGTGTTACCCATACTTTTTAAATGGTTTGTACCTACTCAGAGTATGCAATTTCAGATGCAGCCAATGTGTCTTTAAGATTTTCATTCCAGCCTTTGGTGTCACATTATCCTTCATAAATCATTCTAATATGCTGATTTGGTGCACAAGAAACAGATCTTATCACTATCAATGTTGAAAACGGTTTTGCTGCTTAATATTTATTGTGGAAATCATGAAAGTTTAAAAGAATTTATTTGCATTTACTTAAAGTTAAAATCTTTTGATACATTATAAATGTCTTCACTGTCACATTTTATCAATCTGATGCATCTTTGCTGAATAAAAATATTATAAATCTATATAAAAAAAATTTAACTCTAAACTTCTGAACAGTAGTGTACCATATGAGGCATATGAGAGAACTAAAGAAAAAAAATTAAGGTAAGATTCATAAGTTGCAACTACCATGGCTATTATGAGCAGTCAGATGCCAGTAGTATTAGGAGCACCAACTGTTATTTTACTAAGAAAAGTCACAAAAAAGTCTAAATCAATAATGAAGGTACACCAGGCACTGCATCAAGAAATTTAGCTTTAGGAACTGAATTTGACAAAGGTCAAAATAAATGAGAAGCATTGTGAAAAAATAATGTACCACAATTACAGACATTCCCATCCAGACACAATTAGACTTCTCATAGGACCACTGAAAAAACAAGTAATTTGCTCTATAATATATAGAAAGGTTGTGTCGGGGTGGAAAAACATGTTTGATTAAAATGATATTGCAAGTTTGTGAAAGACAAAATTATCTGACCTTCTTAGGGAAAAGTAGTCCTGTCCAAATCAAACAAAAAGCAATTAGACTGAATTATAGTTGAATAACCATTTTTATAAGTGCAATTTGAAGACATTCACAGGATATACAGAGTATTTGGTACAATCTATCCATAAATACTTACAGTAAAAGATACAGGTATGGTACAGTAAAGAAAGTAATCGGGGACCCTTAAGGATGCCCCAGGAGCAAACAGGGAAATGTGGTGTGAATGAGGGCAGGGAAACACATTCCTCCTGTTTGGTTCCAGCAGATTAACGATGTGGGGAAGGCTTCTGAAAACCTGACTTATGTGCTGTTCTGCAGCTCTGAAGGTTTTGAACCAGAGCTAGGCCTGTCATTGAATCCAGACCTCCTCATCTCTCTCTCCCACTAAATCCATCCAGCTTGTGTGGTTATGAATTTGTGTGCATTAAAACTGACTCACCTGCACAGCACACTGGTCCCTGCAAGGCCTTAATGACGAAATATGCAATGCCATTTACAGTGGAAGAACAATCAAACTTCCTCTGCCAGACAAATATGCATTTAATTATAATATAATAGCAGCCAAAAAAATAATGATGGATTCAATGGAGAAAAGCACCATTAACCCTGAGCACATGACCTGCCATTTGATCTGCTCTTGGGCCTTGAAACGAAAACGTTGAAAGGAAAAGGCAGGGTGATCCTCTAAAACGATTTAGTAATTCCTGAAGTGAAGTTTGGTCAGGCGGCATGTATAGCCTGGGTTCACAGAGGCTGTGTCTGTATGTGTGTACGAGTCTGCCTGACCAGATTGCGGTTGAGAAACAGTCCCATGAATCCCATACTGATCAAGCTCTCCTTCCCCAATCCCTAATTACATACAGAGCCCTGTGGTGTGACAGCAGCAGAGAAACACTGCTGACCCCGGACAAAAGACAGGGGTGTGTGTGGTGAGATCGAGTCATACTGAATGTATAAACATCAGTTTCAGGCCAAAGACGGGTGTGTTAGAACTCTGTAGATTTGTGTACTCAAGAGTTTGAGTGTGAAAGTGCGGGAGAAAGGTCTGTGGAAAGAGTCCGGCTGTCCAGGGGCTTTTCTGTACAGCGAGACTTTGGCTTAGGAGGTGGATTTGCAGAGCAACTGCAACATGACAAAGCATCAAGGGCTAATTCTAGAACAAGGAGACAGACTAACAGACAGACAGGCAGTCAAAAGAGCCCAAGGAATTCAACAGCTTCCATTTCCCATGCTGGTAATCCTGCCTAGTCCCTCTCACATGTTCCAGGGCAGGTAACTGCTGCTAATGCCGCCACATGCTTTATATTTAAAGGTTACAGGGCATGAGGGGCACAAACAGAACACTCTTATTGCAAACTGTTGGAGAGGGGGCACAGACATAACACTATAAAAGCAAAGAAAAAAAAACAAAGAAAAAACATACTAGAACCAAAATGATGAGTTTTAAATGCTACAAGTGAATTTAAGCCTCACAATATCATAATGTATAGTATGAACAATGGATATTCATTTTGAGATTTGCTAAAGATTACAATTAACAGTGTTATCATTTTTTTAATCTAGAGAATCTACATTTATGAATATATGAAAGTATACACAACTAAAAATCAGCCAATATACACCACCATTCAAAAGTTTGGGGTCAGTCATTTTTTTAGATTTTTGAGTCATTTATGCTTACCAAAGGCTGCATTATTTCACCAAAAATGCATTAAAACAGTAATATTCTGAAATCATATTAGAGTTTAAAATAACTGTCTTCTGTTAATATATTTTAAAACGTGATGCAAAGCTGAGTTTTCAGGATCATTACTCCAGTCTTCAATTTCACACGATCCTTCAGAAATCATTCTAATATGCTGATTTGGTGCTCAAGAAACATTTCTTATTAGTAACAATACTGAAAAGAGTTGTTCTGCTTACATTTTTTCAGGATTCTTTGATAAATATAAAACTCAAAATAACAACATTTATATGAAATAGATTTTTTGCAACTATGCAAATGTCCTTACTGTCACATCTGATAAATTCAATACATCCTTGTTTAATAAAATAATTACTTTCATTCAAAACTAAAAAAACAACCCCAAATGTTCGAACAGTAGTGTATATTCAATATCTACTGATTTAGAATAATTTGAAAATCTTTATCAATACGGTATAGATTGTGCATCACTAGATATTATTTAATAAAAAAGTCAAATGAAACCCACAGATCAATTTGTCAAATCTTAAATTAATTGACAGCAGCATCAAATTTCGAAAGAACTTGCATATGGAGGTAACTGCTGTGTGAACACAGCCAGAGAGAATCAGAAGTGGATGGAGTGCCGCAGCCGGTCCTGCATCCCTCCACTCACTGAGTGAGATCTCACTCCCACTGTGCACTTGTAAACACATTCTCCAGCGGTAAGGCTATCTGCTGCAGTGCACTTGTGCTGGCTTTGTGGCTGGGTCACAGGCAGCCAGCACTGCTTTAAGCCCTCCTCACAGGGCCTGCCAAGAGGAGTCAGCCTGGTACACTGTGCAGCGCTCGCAAAGCCCTCTCCCACGGCTATTAGTGACCATTCATCTGGGGAGCCTGGGAAAATGCCTCTGAACCCGGCAGACCATCAGGGGGAAAAGCCTGCCAGGTGCTCCCTCCCCCTCTGCCACACCAGCACTGTAAGCCCTGGAACCTGTGGGAAAGAGGAAGGGGCTCGGCGAGGAGGAGGGGTACGAAGAAACTGCCCACCTCGTTTCTCCTCAAACACACTGATGTGGGGAAACATGCATATAGGTAGCAAATATGAGAGTTACCTAAAAACGGGTGAAAGCACAAACAGCTGGTCATGGTGCACTGTAATTGTAATTGCCTCAGTGTGGCTGAATTTGATGAAGGGCTTTTTGGTTTGCAGTGCAGGATTTAGCATGTGTGACACTACTGTAAAAGAACATTAGGCTATTACCATATTACATCCCTGGAAAAGAAATGACCTGTATAAAACAAAGAACTAAAGAGAAAAGACCTTCATCCTTATTTATTTCCATAGTTTCATTTTCACTACAATATAACTAGAATAATTACAGTACATTTATAATATTTGTAAAACAAATACACTATATTTACAATATAATTTTTTTTTTTTTTAAATATATCTGTATTGCTTCTTTTGGATCTCTCCAAAGTTGCATTTATTTGATCAAAAATTCTGTAAAACATTTTTTGTGAAATAAAATAATATCAAAATAACTGTTTTGTATTTTAATATTAAAATGTAATACTTTTTTTTTTTTGCTCAACAAATATTTCCTATCATTATCAGTGTTGAACAGTTCTTTTGTCTAATATTAGTGTAAATCGTGATACATTTCTTCAGGATTGATAGAAAGTTCAAAAGAAAAGCTTTTATTTAATTTTTGTAAAAAATAAATAAATAAATAAACATCTATACTGTTCATTTTAATCAGTTTAATGTGTCCTTGCAGAATAAAAACATTTATAATAAATGTATAAATTATTATAAATAAATAAATAATCTTAACTAAATAAACAATAAATAAAAAATAAATAAAGCCAAACATTTTAAGAGTACTGTATATCATCCAATATTGGGTATTTAATTTTGCATACTCATTTCCTCTGTTTTTACATTTAGAATACCTTTGCTGTGTTCTTTAAAAACACTAAGAATTTCACTTATATTTTTAGACTAAACGGTACAGAATTTTAATATTGGTGCAACCCTTTATGCATCCCTATAAATGACAGAAAGATTTATACACTGTTAGTTCTAGAAATTAGTTCTAGGTTCCCTTACTGAAAATGATGTTATGTTTTCGCCAGTCTCTCATGCTGATATAAAAGGAGGAAAAGTGCATATTGCATGATGACAGTAGCTTTTATTGCAGATGCACCGTAAACAAAACACGGAATACTAGAATTTCAGTCTTGGAATGTTATATAGCAATGTTGTTGATACATGCCAGTGATGCTTTAATGCGTAACCACATGGCCGTATTGCAAAGGATAATTGAGTCATCAGTGTCCCAATGTTTAGTCTATCAAAATCACTGCTAGTGCCCAAATTCGATACACCGATTCACTCAAAATCGATTTCACACAAATTACTTGCATTCAAATGCAAAGTGAGTCACTCATTACGTTCTCAAATGTGTGTACGTTCACTTGAAACTGGGTCACTTTTGTGACTCTATTGCCAGATTGATCTTTTAATTCATGGGTTTTCTCAGTAAAAGTACTCTTGGAAAAATGAGGTGAGAGTAAGTTAAGAAAAAGAAAACAAGCTTCTCTTATCATGCTGTAACTCTTGCAATGAAAGACACTGAGTTGATTTAGCTTCATCTTTAAAAAAAAATTCTTTGGCACAAACTTTGAGCAACAATCTAATTAGCTCATGTTCTCTGTTTAAACCTAATAACTCTATTCTGAAATTGCAGCATCAGAGATTAGGTTAAAGCTCTTGTAACGTAGCAACAAAAAGACTCTCTGGGTGCCAGACAGGGTCATAACGGGGCTGCAGGGAATTCTTTCTTAAAAAAAGGGAATAACCATGAAGGAGTGCTAACACTATACCGTTCATCTCACTCCAATCATCATTATTTCTTAAAAAGGAGGAAAAGTCAGTGAGAAACCTTATTTTTGCCCTTTTCAGGGCAGATATGCTTCTACACGTCTACATAAAACAACGCAATTTGCTGTCTTCCAGCAGAAAACATTTCCTTGGTTAGTGTGCCAAGAGTCCGGCTCGTGCTTGCACCAAGCCAAGACATTTGGTGGGAAAAGTTCCCCCTTTCCCGCCCTCTCTAAAGCATAAATAAATCAACTCACTATGAGCTAATAGGGAAGCATGAGGTAGCCAGTCAGAGAGAAGCTACGAGGGCTGACATTTGGAAAATGGCCTTTGCAGCTGAGAGCAGAGCAGACTGCTCAGGAAATGTGTCGGCATGTGACACGCTCGCTGGATGTGATAAATGTGACATGCACGCACAAACCGCCACACACAGGTTGACAACAGACACATCTATGCTGGGAATGAACACAAAACACCATGCTTGATGCATGCATGATGAAACCATGTAGATTTAAGTGGGCCGACACATGCAAGAGAGGGAAAAAATGTCTCTCGTGTATGAGTGAGTTCACACAAAAGGATCTGGGGAGAGTTAATAGCTGTTGATAGCCGACAGCTGGAGTGGTCACATGTTCTGTGACTGGGAAATGGCAGAACTCTTTGGGTACGTTCCAGTCGCCTGAAAGTGTGCTGCAAAGTGGACTTTACAAGGTATTCGGTCAATTTAATTGGAATTACAAATCGTATGGAGCATGTATGCTAAGTCTGACTAAGAAAATGAACCAAATCACATGCACTATCATAAAATACCACACAAATATTTATCATTAAATTCAGGGGGTGAATATGACAAGGTATATACTTAACATAACTGTATATATATATAAATACACAGTATATACTATGTATATACTTTGTAGATACATAGTATATACAGAGAGTACACACGCATATAAATAAAATATATACACAAAACATACTTTTTTTATTAATAAAGATCCCTCTTCTTAATAGAAATGTTATAATTTATGTTTATGTACATTTTAGTACATTTCAGTGCTGGCTAGATTACTTACAAACTGTAGTCTGTTACTGATTACAAATTACACGAGGATAACTTGAGTCAGCAATGTAATCTAGTTTACTCATTTCAGGTAATGTATTCTGATCATTTTGCATTACTTTTAGATTACTTTTGACCTAATTTGTTTATAGATTTAAATGGGAAAAATAAATACAATATATGACCATTAACCAACATCAGAGAACAAATATGTTGTTAAATTATTTGAAATATTAACTGTAAATCTCAGGGGGACTTCAAGTAAATATTCAGATGGGTTAAACACTAATAAACATGAAAACAGCAATGACATGGACAAAGTCTTCCAGGTATTAAATATTTTTGTCAGTTCTACATCGGCAGTGTTTAGTAACTTGCGTAATTCATCTCATACATATGAGAATAACTAAATTATAAATAATTTAATGCCATTGTGTGAATAATCTGTAACCATGTAATCCATAAAAAAGTAACTGTAATCTGATTATGAGCATTTTAAAATGTAATATAATCTAATTACAAGTACTACATTTTTTTAAATCTGATTAAGTAATCCAGATTACATGTAATCAGTTACTACCCAGCACTGATTTTAGTTATATACTCTACTAGTCAAAAATTTGGAATAAAGATGTTTTTTATGTTTTTATTATTACAATTTTAAAAAAAGAACTGTTTTCTATTGTAATATATTTTAAAATTTCATTTATTCCTGTGATGGCAAAGCTGAATTTTCAACAGTCATTACTCTTTAATCTTTTTAATGTCATATATATTCCCATAAGATACAAAAATGGGAGATACTGCATATCTGCTGGGTGAGCACTCTTACAAGTTTATATCTCTGGGAAGGATATCAGCAGGTTAGTGTTTGACCTCTACACTGAGCATGTGACCCTTGCATGTATTTCCCAGTCACAGTCCAGCTCCGTTTCCTGCCGGAGGCCTAAAAATACTTTAAACTTCAGTGTTTATGGACACAAGTGAAGGAGACAGACTGTCCATGCACACACCCTGTGAGAGCGTTTCATCATTTGTTATGCTTATCTGTCACAGATAATGACTCAGTCTTTCTGATATATTAGACAATAACCCTGTTCTCACCTGGCCCAAGGGCGAGACATCGCATTTCTCACAGCCGTTATATACACAGTGAGAAGTGATTCATGATGTGCTCGTCAGATTAACTAATGACATATCTGAAATCGATCTCTAATGAGAAGTGCTGGACACAAAGACCGTATCATAGGTGAAAGTTGAGCTAAGTCAATCTTTATCTGGGAAACCAGCTACTGACAGATCCTAAAAACCCCAATATCCAGCGCCAGACTATAAACAATCCGCCTCATTGCTTTTTTTTTTTAATCTTGCTCTTTGACTTTTATCCCAGCAGCGAAAGGAGAGGAGTAAAACAAGCAAAACTGCATGTAATAGTACCACTGAACAACAAGAGGAGAGAGAGAGATGAGCTCCGCTCCAGCGGTGCAGCCATGCCTTGACGTGCCGTGAGAGAGGCAGCAACATCTAAAGAGGAGAAATTTCTTTTTATGAGCTTAACTGCCCTGTAATCTACCTCTCTCAGCGGGACTTGGCTCATGCGGTGAGTCAGCCTTTTACAGGCTTTAAGTGCTACCTGTGCAAAAAAAACCACCTCCCTTAAAGCCCCAGTACATTTCAAGCAAAATCGAAGTATGACGGACATGATGTCATTTCGAACTAAATCTGGCCAGCTCATAAGAATTATTTGTTTTGGGAGTTACACTGGTCATGCTGTATTTTTTTTTGCCCTGTAATACCAACACTGTACACAGGATGCGAGCACTGTGATGTGACTAAAGACAATAAAACCCATTTTAATCAGAGATCCTGTGGATGCGCTGGATGCATAGTGGCATGACGTAATGGGACACGACAAATCCCCAACAATAAACTGATGTCTTGCTCTATTTATGACGTATACCAAGCACCTGCGCTACTTCTCACATTAAGGATAAATGGATTTGCAATGTGGCATGATGCAATGCAACAATAGTCGCATCCGGTGCAGACACAGTGCAAAAAAAATTCAAGAACTCATCAAATCCATATTGAACTATCAAACTGAATGAAGAGCTCGTGAATTTAAATCAAATTAATTAGTAAAATCTGTGTCAATACCCAGCCCTGTTATGAACTATCTTTTAATAATTGGGCTGGGTAGCAGATTTTCCCTTTCGATTTGATTCAGAATAATACATTCAACTTGATTTCATTTATACTGTCAATTCTCTCTTTGCCAAAGCTATAAATTATACAGGACAGTGTTTCAGACCAATTCAAACAGATATCTGATAACTGAATTGAATTAAATTTGATCATGAAACAAATTACACCGTTCACTTTGTATGTTTAACTCACTAACAAGGTATTTGATTCACTGAACAGTAAGAATTGGGTTACACCGGTCACGCTGGGGTTTTTTTGTTTGTTTGTTTTTGTTTTTTTGGATTCACTAGAAAAAACTGGTTCCCATGAATGGTTGTTCATGAATATAACAATACTGTAGAAAGTATTAATACAGGAAATTCTAATTACGGAAATATCAAGAAAATTGAGTTCACACAAAACAAAACAAAAAAGTTCTTATAGAATCTGAAAGATGGAAAATGCTGCACAAATAAAAAGAAAATTCTACACATCTGCTGACACCAGGCATAGAGTAAAAGTTTGGGATTTTAAGGATTGATATTAGGGTTGTTCCAATGGAGTTTGTAATTAATCAAAAAATAATAATAACAATAAGGGAATATGAAGTAAAAAAACAGAGGTGGCCTGCATATTTGCCGAAGAAGAAACCAAGTCAAACACATTCATCACATCTCTATGGGGGCGGTGGAGACACTCCTGGGGAGTGCTACCTAGTCTCAACTAGTTTTTATTCTTGCTGGCATGCAGTTATAGCCTCGATTTCTCCACTTTGTTTTGAAATCTTTCCCTTCCTGCTGTGGGACAGCCGTGTACAGAGTGCTCGAACTGTGAAGCAGTGTGACATGTCTCGTGTTTATGAAGGATAGATCGTTTCTAAAGTAGGTGTGAGGGAAAGATGCAGGTCTTCACTTGCAGCTTGATCATGGGTAATTATATATTTCAATAGCCTATAGCAAATTGTCAAATATGCAGGTGTAACAGATATTTCCCTTCTTGACACGTACATTCAGTATTGTATTGGAAGAGTACAGTGGTATTTGTGGTTCAAATGGGTACAACATAAATCAGTATAGTTAAACATTAGTAGACATTAATGAACCTAAGGGATGGGTATGTACATCACCATCTTCTGAACGCATGCCAATGGCATAAACAAAATTATGCAGTTAGATATCTAACATTGCCAAATAAACAGCAACAACTCTAGAAAAGAAATGCTATGTATGCAGGTTACTAACCATATAGTAGGCGAGAAATAATATGTAAGGTGAGTATATGTCCGGATTCATAGTATTCATAAAACAGTAGGTGAAGAGTACCCAGATGACCTATTACTTCTGGCTAGATTCTGAAGTGTGCATCTGATTAGTTGTCAATGAAGTGACACGGTCACTTCCACCACTGGCATTGGTAGGTCATGTGACAGTGACTATATGGCGGATGCAGTATGTCAGAATTTCATTCATACTACCCATATTAATACTATATAGAACAGTCTCGAAGTAAGTTTCAAACCCGTGTTAGTACTACTAGACAGTATGCAATTTTGGACGCAGGTTTTGGAACAGAGCCCATGTGTGCTATACCTTCAAGACAGAGCGGAGCGGTCAGGGTGAGATCCTTCCTCGGTTTGGGCTGGATCTTCTGGTATCTGGCCTCTTGAAACTGCCTCACCCTCAGCTCCAATGCATCTCTAATCAGAGAGCCGACTTCCTGTGCATACAAACACACAAGAGTTTGCACACATATTTGCAACCTTGAAAACAAAGACCAAGCTCCCAAGGTGACATTCGTACTAAACTTTTTATATGGAGCTCAAATTTAACTAGACGTTCTGCATGTAGAGTTAAACCTGGGAGGGAAAATCATTCAAAGCCTTTCGGCTGCGTGGGCCAATGAAAACATATATCTTATAAAGGCAGAAGGAGGATGGGGGGGATCCCCAAGAGTAGATCCAAATTCCAGATTCCTCAAGTATCAGTCTATTGAAGTGTAAGAGGACATACACAAACAAACAAACAAACAGAAACACACCCTCATTCCCGTACCTTCCTGTGCTCTGGAGAGAACCAGCTGGCATTGTCTTGGCTGCCTAAGGGCAGTATGTGAAGATCCACCAGCACGGCGAAATTCCCACACTTTGAGAGAGAAAGAGAGAGAGACAGGGGTCTTAAACACAACAAAAAGAAGTCATCATGAGCTGACTGAATGACACCTTCAAATCCATAGCTCAAGGCAAGTCACTCCATCCCCTTCCTCTTGTCTTTGTGCATCTGCTTCCCCCCTCTCTGCACACCAGTTTTACAAGCTTTGTAAACGCACCTCATTAGCATTATGTCAGTAACCAGATACATTTGATCTCAAAGACGGTGGCGTTAAAACCAATGCCGTGTGGAGGACTGACACAGCAAAGGATTTGCAGCTTGAGGAAATGCCTTACTAAAGAATGCCCTCGCTAACCTGTTAGTTTATGGAAATGTGACGAGAAGAGGGCCAGATTCGTGGAGGCTCCAGAACTTCAAGCGAAGAGTGGAATTCCTGGAGTGCTGCGTCAGCACGTCAGGGACAATAAGTCACAGCGGAGTAGGAGAGCCAGAGCCGTCGCGGCCATTTAGGCAATCGTTACATCTCCACTCCACACCGGCCTGATTATGTTTTACACATGAGCGCAAGACCAAGCCTGTCACTGTGCTTCGGTCCACTCACACAGGCCTTTCCAGGACCACCCGCAAGAGGACGGAGAGGAGCCGGCGCTGAAGCATGTCAACACCTGAGTTCAAAGCAAATGTGGACGCAAACTTGATTGACGCTATGGGGAACGAGCTGATGACATCGGAGGGGAGCAGACCAGAAGAAATTCCCCTTTTCAAGACAAAGTCCAGAACACATTCTAGAGCACTTCCAGCAAGCCTGATAAACCCCCGATAGATCAAAAGTGAGTGAGTGTGCATTTTAGTGGGCCCTGGAGAAGTCCTAAAGTGGCCCGGGCCAGGCAGTAATGTTCTGGGTTCTCCGAGGCCAGCTGGGAAGGGATGATGTGAGAGTGAATTAGAAGGGTGTGTTGGGTAAAGCCCATTGTTCAGCACCACTCTCTGGCTACACTCATTTTCTCTCTCTTTACATCTTCTCTCTCGTCCCATAAGCAATGATTTATGCCTACCCATACCGGAGGAATCTACAGCGACTGAGTAAATAAAACGTCTCCAGCATTCTCGTTTGGATTCTAACCTCTGAATCCATCTCCAGTCAAGCAGGATTACGGCACGTTATTAGCACACAGACAGGCCAAATCGTGCTGCCAAATAGCTTTGTTTTTGACATGAAAGCATATTTTCCTCTAATTGCTGCTTTGTGTACATGAGGGTTAGCTTGGTGGCGGCCCTGCTGAACTTGAGGGACAGGCTGCCCCCTTGTGTTAGACTATGGAAGTCTTTTTTTTTTTAAGGATAGGTGGCTATATATATAGGTGGTGACACATGAGACAGCTCTGTTAGGATCTGTGTCAAGGTTGTTTTCATTTCATTGAGATGATTACAGATACATTCATTCCATCATCCATGATAAATCTCATCCGATGAGGCGTTTGAAGCCAAGAAAGAGTTAATCCTTTGTGGGCAAGCGGAGACAAGAGCTAAAAGGAGAAACAGAGGCATCCTTATGTATGTGTGTATGAGGAGGACAGCAGATCCTTTAGAAAACACTGGGCGGCTTTCTCTTCACGTCTTTGTGCTGTGGCCATTCTGCAACTGACCAGTGGTTTCGGCTGACTGCCTTCCACAATTACCGTGGCGTGGGAAAGCATTGGAGGGGATGGACGGGAACTGTCAATCAGACGGTGAAAAGGAGCTCAGCTTCGATGATCCCATAATGTGTCTTCGTACGCTGCCTCTGGAACCACCACGTTATCGCATGCTGTTCTGTTTTTCTCCACTTTCTTTTCGAAATCTGAAATATGCCATTACAGAAGACTGTAGGAATGTTCCCAGTGTTAGAGAGGCATGTTTGCTCGGCTTTTCCAGGCCCTGTGTGACTATGGGACAGTGAGAAGCAGTAAACTGGATTTGCCTAATATGGTGTCTGTCTTTAAATGTGCAGTTAACATGAGTTATGTCGCCTGATGAGGGTTGGTTCATGAAAGAATAGTTGTTAAAATTGTGTCATCATTCTGTTGTACCAAACTTGTATGCATTTCTTCTTTATACAGAGCACAAAATATATTTATTGTCCATACAGTAAAAGTCTGGGGTCTGGGGTCTGATGTTTTGGACTTCCGTTGTATGGGCAATGAAATACAGTTAAAACAAGTAAGTGAGCACATGGTGACAGCCTTTTCATTTGTGGGTGAACAATCCCTTTAAAAAAGGAAATTGAAAGATGCCTGTTTGACTGGATGGAGTCAGGCCGACGCCACTCTAAGCTTTTGTACATTTAACAACCATCCGGTTTGCATGAATACAAGCAAGTTAAACAATGTTGCATTACCAAGCTACAATAAAAAAAATACAAATCTACAGATCATATTTGTTGTGTGTGAGATTTGTTGAGTCTCAAAATAGTTCAATTGCAAAACTTCACAATAACAAACACTACAGCTATCCAAAGTCTATTATTATGCTAGTAAACAAGAAAATCCTTGGCTGTATTTGCAGAGATCGGTATTAAAAGATATCAAGTTTTGCAACGGTCACTTTTGCAATGGTTTTGTTGAATGTCTAACAGAAATTCCTTTCAGAAAAAAAAAATCTGTCAGAAAACAGCTGAACCAAAAGGTGATCTCTGACCTTAGCCGCTACACAACCTCTGTTAAACAATTCCTCAGTGGATACATGAAATTTCTCAGAAATGTAATCTAGGTTTGTTTGCTGAGTTTCTTTTGTTTGCAGAGTTACTTTTTCATGCACTGGTTTATTTTTCATCCATGTGTGATTTATTAGTCTGCTTATGTTAAACACCTGCAATGGTTTTAACAAATCCTTCACTGTTGTGCAATAAAAGTCTTGACAGCTCTTTGTCACATTCTAGAGGAAGAGTGATGCTGTCTTCAGGAAACCCTTTGCAGATAGGATCAAACAAGGTTTTCTTAGTCTTCACCATATAAATTATTGTACATAGGGCTTGAAGCAAAGGACTGCTTCTTTCTTTTTCTATATCCTTTTGTTTGTTGATCCCCGTTGAATACACCTGAGGCTTCCTGTGGTTCAATAACCTCCTGATTAAGCTTGTTCTTACCTTTCACTCTTTATCAGATCAGCACGGCCTGCCAAAAACACACTACAAAGGCCCTGAAACCAAACAAACAATAAAGCAGAACAGTACCAAATCAGTCCCCGCCACTCTGACCGAAGTCCAGCTAAGCCGTGCTATTTTCTACTCACAATCGCTGAGAAAACACATGAGGCAAACAGGGTCGCTTTCGGCTTTTTGGATTCCTGGCTCTGCTCTACATCACTTGCAGTTCCCAAGATGCTCCCTTATTACCTTCTCTTATCAGTTTCACCCTCCCTAACTGCACTTTCTCCTGCCCTCACTCTCCGATTAGTGTCGGGCAGTCGGCCCAAGAGCGTTTGTGCAGCAGTTGCCTGTTCGCCACCACACCTCCCTGCCCTTTTACCACTGCTATCGCTGCTGTGAGAACCAGACCCCCTTTCTCTGCACTTAGCTCCGGGGCTAACATTAACCAGCCACAGATGTTTATGCTGGGAGAGAGAGAGAGAATGAGAGACAGAGGGCAGCAGAAGCAGTCTCACTCAATAAAACTCCCCCCTTCGTCTAGCTTCGTCTTTGTCTTTGTAAGAGCGTCGCAGGTCGACGAACAGTCTCCGGAGCCTAAGGGAATTCTTTAGATCTATGGGTGTTGCCTGTTAAAAGTTTAAATCTTTGGTCTTGACTTGCAGATTTTGTATGGTGTGAGTCACTTGGCGTTCCCTCAAGAGGGTCAACATTAGCGCTGTCAATCTTAAACAGCAAGAGAGCTTCAAGACAAACAAGTTGAACTAGATTTTTACATGCAAAACTGGGTGTTTGCCAGGATGTTGCTATGGGGTTGCTGAGGTGTTCTGTGATGGTTTCTTTAGATATGGCTCAAGTCCCTCCTTCAATAAAGGTCTATGGCATTTGTCTTAGAAAACAGTACACCTCTCTTCAATAAGCCAAATGATTTGAGACTTATATCCATGCAAAAAAAAAACAAAAAAACATAGCAACTAAACTAAAATAGTAAAAAATGTAATTTTGCAAAAAATATTGCGTTAAAATGGGGCACTCGGGGCCAAAACACCATCATATGACATTAAAATAATGCAATAACAAAAATCATGCAACACAAAACACCCTAATGTACCATACTAATAACAAAAATAAGAAGAAATAAGATTATTTATATAATATAGTCATATGTAATGTGTCACACAAGGACTTCTGTCACACAGGGAATGCCCTTTTACAGTGCTTTGCTCTAAATTGTATGGTTATAGTTTTTACTTGTGAAAACGATACATTTGACAGTATTTTTTTTTACAGTGTTACAGAAAAAAAAAAAATCTATAAAGGTATGTGGTTTTGTTAGATATCATCTCATGAGGTGGTGTTCTTTAATTACATCTTCCAGTGTGTGCTGTTTGCTGCATGAGACAATGAACACAACAAGAGTTCCGATGTCTGGTTTGTGAACAAATGATTATATTTTTAATGAACTGTTTAAACAGATCCCCAAAATATTCAGACTTGACTATCAGTTTGAATCAAACTCACTCAGCCTTAAATCAATCAGAGGCATTACTCGAAATGGACTCCCTCGCTCACTAAACCAGTCATTTTTCGGGTATGTGATTCTAAACAAACCATTAAAGAACTCTTTTTTTGGTAATAAATTATATTGTTAAAAAAAAACAACAACAACACTTGGCAATTCTGTACTTTTTAACCAGAAAAGCCATTTGCTAAATTAAAGCAATTTGTTTAAAAGCCAATGTTTATTATAGGGGCCAATCAATCCCTAATCATTTTTTAGTCTGGAGCCACTGCTTAGGGTCAGGGGTTTTGAAAACCTTAACACAAACCACTAATAAATCAGTGTAATTATGACTAAGCTGGCCTTTATTTCTAGGAACTCTGAAGTGCTCTCTAAGTTAATCTCTGGATGTTAGCACACCTGAATGGAGGACACAACCCAGAAGCAAAATTCCAATAGCAAGAACAGGCAGGAATATCACCTGGTAAAGCTAGAATTCTTGGGATCGTTCTGATATTGTTCAATTGCTTGTATTGAACAATATCAGAAAGATCCCAAGAATTCTAGTAAAAAGGAAGTATCGGGAGACAGGAAAAACCAAACAACCATCCTTCCACTTTCTTACACTGTAATTTAACTGTAACTACTGCTAAACTACCTACATTAAGTTTGTAAACCTAAACATCTGCAGTAATAAACAAATTGAAAAATACATCTTGGACATTATCTACAAATGCAGTATATAGGAATTCTATTACATCCTCCCATGTCTGTTAAGCTGCATCCATCCCAGTTTTTCCTCTGTGTTTCAGAAATGACAACATATTTCCTTGATTCGATGACAGTAACAGGATGCTCGGAGGTCCAAGTGTGTGGTCCGTATCTACCAGGGAAGTCGACCTAGCATATAAACCAGAGCCAAGACATCTGTCATACTACCCAGCACTTAACATTCCTACTCAAAAACAAGAATCACGCTCTCCCACCATCTCCTACACCAGATGGGTATAACAGTGAAGTGGCGTGGCAGGTCTTGTGTAAATATTCAGTGTCTTCTGGGGCGTTAAGGAGAAAGTCAGGGCCTCGACTTGTAGCACAATGAGTCAACTTACGTGGGAGTATCTCATCGCCTACAAAAACTGCACTGCACAGTGGAAACATGACATCCAACTTAATGTTGCTGTGTCAGGCTGGTCAGGATCTTCAAACAATAAATCTACAAATCACTTACACAGCTGTTTTACCTGTATTTTGAATTAGGGTTAAAGGAAATGTCAGTGAACGTAACTGATAATGTCCTGGAAGAAATTTACCAGAAATTTTTTCTACGGATTTTCTCTTACAGTGTACTTGTAGTTGTCTTAAAGGAATAGTTCACCCCAAAATGAAAATCTGCTGAAAATGTACTCCCCATCAGTTAAAGTAAAAAAGTGAAAAGTTGTGCTCACAAAAAAAAATCCATCAAGTTATTTTATCTTCTGGCCACTTATGTCCAAAATACCAATCCATAATTCATTATAATGCTTACTCCAGTGAAAAGGTCCATCTTCTGTTGTCCTCCCGCATCAAAATCCACCAACATGTTTGTTTAGAATGGTTTCGGACTGTTCAATTCCTGATTCAGACAAGACAGCGTATTCACTGCAATACTACAGCTAGAGGTTTGAAGTTAAAAATGTCTTGATGAATTTATTACAAAGATGCAGCTTTTCACTTCACAAGATGTTAATCGATGGACTGGAGTCATATTGACTACTTGTGGATTATTACGTTGTTTTTATCAGCTGTCTAGACTCATTCTGACGGCACCCATTCACTGCAGAGGATCCATTGGTGAGCAAGTAATGTAATGTTGAATTTCTCCAAATCTATTCCGATGAACAAACAAACTCATCTACACAGCGGACAGCCTGAATGTGTGTATATTTTTTTTTAGCATATTTTCATTTTTGGGTGAAATATTCCTTTAACAGGAAAAAAGTTCACTCAATAATGAAATTTTGTCATAATTTACTCACCCTCATGTTGTTAAAACCTGTATGGCGTTTTTATGTATATAATGACTTGAAACATTCTTCAAAATAACTTCTTTTGTGTTCCACCGAAGAAAGAAAGTCATACAGGTTTGGAACGACATGAGAGTCAACAATCAGAATTTTCAGTTTTTCAACCTTTTCAGAATCCCTTCTATCCCAAATGGGATAGAATAAAATATGTTTATATTTAAAAAGTGACACAGGTCTGCTCTGCACTGCTAGAACAGTTTGTTTAGCGCCGAAGCAAAGCTGAGAACTGGGCCAGCTGATGGTATTGTTTGTTTCCCCATTTTTAAATGTCTCCCTGTGGTCACAGTGTTGGGCATGACAGTTCCTTTCTCAGGGAGAGGAACATATATAACAGTATCATTATGTGCAGACTGGGAGGGTGAAGTTGGTGAGTGGCGCTCTCCCACAATGAAAAACAGAAAGACGGGAGAGATGATGAGTGAGAAAGACAGAAAGAGAGAAATATGCAGCCAAAGTCTGGCACTAAACGCGGATGTGTGTGATCCACAGCAGCGTCCAGAAACTAGAGTTAAAGCCTTCACTATATGAAACATCAACAAAGAAAGAAACCCGGGGCTTTTTAGCGCTTAATAGAAACATCTGACATGCATTAGCACTGACATTCATTCATCTGGCCTGTGGATGACGAGACATTCACGGAGGAGACATTCAGCTGGATAGATACATGCACGATCATAAAAACATCCAAATGGGATGCAACGTAAAAGAAAGGGACTGAGGTGTTACGGAAAATATAATGCAACCCTAACATTCCGATGAATTCTGAAAGATACATGGTTTGTAGAAAATGCAGACTGAACAAGTAATGAGCACAAACAGAGAAGATGAAAAAGTAGGAGCTATGTTCTGTAAACTACATTAAAAATCCATTCAAACAGCTCAATGCTGTTGTACTATATGAGAGCACTGATTGCTGAAGCGACCACACCCTCTAGCGTTAATAAAAGGAAGTACAGGTATATTTTTTTTCAACTGCTCTGAATACCACTTTAAGCCTTGATCTTGCCTGCAAACGTTTTCTTAAGGCTCCTTATAAATACCAAGAGGTATACTACAATCTATAGAAGCCCATTTCTCCCACATATGAAAAACTATATGACTACTATGAATCGTATGTCCTGATTTCAACTTTTTAAGTCACAATAATGACATAAAAGAGATTCAATTAATTTAAGATAAGGTCATAAATATGACATAAATCATAATTATGACATAAGTGGAAATTATGAGATGAAAAGTCTAAATTATGAGACAAAAAAGTAATATATATATATATATATATATATATATATATATATATATATATAAATAATTCTAAATTATGAGATAAAAAGTCATAATCATGACATAACAGTCAACATGTCACAAAAAGTTGAATATCATAGCTATGACAGTATATCATGATTTTGACCTTAAGTCATTAATATAGCCTAACATAAAGGGATAAAAATTAGATAAAGTCATAAATATGACATATGTCATATGATATAAATCAAAATTATGAAACAAAAAGTCAAAATTCTGAGATAAAACGTTTTTAAAAATTAGATAAAATTCTAAATTATGAAATAAAATGTCAAATCATAATTATGACATAAGTGGAATTATGAGACAAAACAGTAAAAAGTCATAATCATGGCACAAAGTCAATATGTCATAAAAAAAGTCAAAAATGGTGATATAAAAAGACGAAAATAATGGGGTAAAAGTCAAAATTATTAGATAAGTCATAATTAATGACACAGAAGGCAAAGTCATCCTTACGACTTTTTACAGTAGCCCCTCACTGCAGAACACAAGATCCAGGGGGCGTGGTTGGATCCGCATCTAGGGGGTGGAGATTGGTAGGTTTAGGGGTGGAGATGGGTGGGTTTAGAGATCAGGGGGTGGAGACGGGTAGGTTTAGGTCAGGGGTCTGCAACTTTCAATGTCAAAAGAGCCATTTTGGCCCCTTTCCCACCGAATAAAATTCACGTGGAGCCACAAAATATTTGATTCCCAAATAAAGATAACACAGCATATAGCTAAGGTTTTATGTTCAGTTATGTTACAGGGCAGGGGAGTAGTAATCATTTTAGAAGTGAGGGGGACAGAAATGTCAACTGTATTTATGTCAAATATATTTATTTATGTATAACTGACAAAAAAAAAAAAAAACTTTTCTTATCCCTTACTTTTAATTGGCTAAGAAATAAAATACACTGCTGGACAATAACCAATAATTTGTCTTCTATAATATTTTTTATATATATTTTACTAATGATAATTTTATGGAATGTATAATCAGTATATATACTACAAACACTTTTTCCATTTTTATCACAGAATAAGGCAGAAAATATATTTGATAGCTTCTATACTGTAATTAATTCTGTCAATTGCCACTGTATCATTCATAGTTATTATATATATTCATATTTATTACCTGGAGAAGACTTGAAAAACACACATAAACCATATCGTCTTCACGTTTCATCAGTTAAGGTTTATGCTTGTTATTCAGCTTAGCTACTAGGGATTTACTGGCACAAAAGTTATTATTACTTCTCATACGAGTCCGTTTTGGACTTTCTGCTCAAGAGCTCCCTCCGGCTTCGAGTATGAATGAAACATACAGCGCATGAGAGTGTTCAGCTCTCCATGATGTTCACGAATAAAACGTATCCAAAACGACGTTCTCTTTTAATTCAAATCTAGATTTATTCACATTGGCCCTTGAAAACCTCTACTTTAACACACTTGACCGAGAAAAATGCAGGGGAAGAGTTTAGGTTTTATTAAAAGTCAGGGGGACACCTCCCCCGCGTATTGTACACCTAAGCTACAGGGAGCCACCGCAGAGGGATGAAAGCGCGGCATGCGGCTCGGGAGCCCCGAGCTGCCGACCCCTATGGAAGGTGGGAGGAGTTGGATCTAGATCCAACCACGCCCCCTGGATCTAGTGTTCTGCAGTGAGGACCATCTCACTTTTTATGTCATAATGTGAAATATGATTTACCAAAGCGGAGAGGGCCTTGCATATTTAATTTAACCACAAAGAAAAACAATAATGTCAACACAACATATTACAGCAATGGCCAAGTTTCTACAATCAACAGATAAAATAAATATGTTCACATACCTTGACTACAAATTTAGAAGACTGCATTCTGATAAAACACTGCAAAAAATCAAAGAGAACAGTCTCATAACATTTAGAGAAACATCTCATTTAGAAAAACCCAAAAATATTTTTATTTCTGAAAACAAGAACATGAGCGTATAATGATGAAACTCAAATGCCTAGCGTGAAATACTCACGTGTTTGTGACAGATGCAGTTGGATGAAGTTGTAGAAAATGAAAATAAAAACACAAAGCAGGAAGGGACGGTAAAGTAACGCTCACAGACTTTTCTGGGTTATGTAGACATAATTGACAATATACAGTCTATATCTTTAATTAAAACTACTCGAGGATAACAATAAAATAGCGGTAATGAAACAAGCTTTAATCATTTTCTCCCGCCGATGGTTTGAAACTTGCCCTGTCACAGTAGGACCCCGGCGCGTACGGTTGTCACGGAGACGCAGTCGGATGTAGGAGGCTTCACACTTTGCCAGACAGTCGTGTTCGTTATTCCAAGCAAATTGAGAAATTTCCATGATGATATATAGCTAAACAAAATTATAATCGCATATTTAATATGTAAACTTAGCGATTTAAAATCCAATGAGTGGCTTATGTTTTTCTGTTGTTAAATACTTTAGAACTGGCCTGTTTGGGTCACCATGTGAGAGCATGTGTAAGACGTAAACACCATCTGCTTTGCTTTTACCGTCAGATTTTAAGTTTCTAAGGTTTTTCTTTCTTACATGTTTTGTTCGTTTAAAAATAAGCTGAACTTTGGGGTATGTACGCGTCTCTTTACGTTTTATTGCGTTTGTTTTGAATAGATAGCAGCAACAATTTTTCATATGATTGCTGTAATGCTAACAAGTCATTTTAATGGGTAGTTGACCTAAAGTAGTTTCGAAGTGGCATGCTAAACTTCAAAACGTTTTACTAATTGTTTTATAATTATTATGCGTGCAGTTTTCATGACCTCACATTACTTGAATATATAGAATATTTATACCTTAAAAACTGTATTTGTGACACCACAGGGTCATTTAAAATGAACTAGTGAAGGCAAAAAAGTGAAAAAATTAAGAGAAATGCATGGTGACCGATTAGAGGACTGAAGATATACTTCCTTTATGCATTTCTATAAATTTTTACTTAAAACCTTGATGTTGATTTTAAAAAAAAATTAGATTGTCATTTTATGTTGTTATGCTTCCCTAATATTGAGCAATTAATAAATAAAATCATCTATAATATTGCACTATTAAACGTGATCTATCTATTCATTTCTGGTTATTGAAAAGTAACTGACCTGTATCGATAACCGTCAGTAAATTTCTCTGAAGGAAACCACAGTATGTCTCGCATTTGTAAGAAGAAACCAGCTGTGTGCACAGATGAACCACTTTCTGACAGTAACATCTGCCAAAAGATGGCTCTGTTGAGAAATATACTCAGTACTGCCTATGGACCTACTGGCAGACTGAAACAAATACACAACAATGTTGGAGGCCACGTCTTGACAACTTCAACCTCTACAGCCCTGCTCAAACGAGTGGATATGTCTGAGCCACTTCTCAAAATGATCTCAACTGCTGTTCAACATCACGCTGCACGGTACAGTGACTGTGGGCTGTTTATGGGGATTTTCATGCTCAGGCTTATTGAAAATACTCAAAAATACAACCTCAGGACAGTTGCAGCAGCCAAGGTATACAAACAACTTGTGGAAGAATGCAACATCTATCTTAAAGGAGACTCTTGTGGTTGTAAGGTGCCAGTAGACTTCTCCAGCTGTGATTCACTCATTGCACTGTCCCACAGTATGATCACTAGCAAACCAGCCTGTATGTTGAATAGCAAGGAAACACAGCATATCAGTTCACTGCTCACACAGGCTTTTTTGTATTCAATCCCTTGCAACTCTTCTGGTGTGACCTGCTTCGGAAGGACAGTCACCATCGGCATCGAGGGCCAATCGGTGAGCGACTCTTCTGTTTTCCCAGGACTGCTGGTGGATGTCCCTGAGACTCTTCAGCCTGCAGATCTTAAGAGACTGGGATCTGGTCCGTTTAAGGTGGCGCTTTTCAACATATCACTGTCGGGTGATATTTCTGAGGTTGGAGATGTAACTTTGGAGATCCATAGGGAAGTGGACCCAGAGCGTGATATCCTTCAGCAGCTCCTGAAGCTTGGGGAACAAGTTGTTAAGGACAAAGTGAGATTATTTGCATGCCAAAAAGTAGTACATCCTATTCTGCAGCACTACTTGAGGAAACATGGCGTGGTTGTGATAGAGAGGCTTGGACTTGCTCTGATGGAACCATTTATCCAGATATCAGGTAAATATTTAACAACAGTAAGGAATATTTATAGAATTGAACATGAATTTATAGCTGTTATGGAGTTTAATATAGGTTTAACAGCAATTACTGCAAATTAGTTTTTTTTAAGAAAGTACATAATATATATTATAAATATGTATTTAACATTTTTTTTAAATAACAACAATAATAATAATGAAGTGTAAAATTTCAACATTTTGTTCATGAAAAATACAAATATTTTTTCTCAGTGAAAATGCTGGCAGTGCAAAGAACAATCTAAACTACAAAAAAATACAATTGTGTACACTATTATTTTTTTAATTTTTTTTAATTAATACTTAAATTAAGGATACATTAAATTGATCCAAAAAAAATAAATAAAAACATTTATAGTGTTACAAAAGATTTCTATTTCAAATAAGTGCTTTTTTAAGTATATCACAATTTTCACAGACGATATTAAGCAGCAGAAGTTTTCAACATTGATGATAAGAAATGTTGAAATAAAAAAAAACAACATTTTTTTAAAAAAAAGTTGAAATTGAAAAAAGAAGCAGCAAATCTGCATATTAGAATGATTTCTGAAGGATCATGTGACACTGAAGACTGGAGTAATGACTGCTAAAAAGCTTTGCCTTCAAAGGAATAAATTGCATTTCAACATTTTATACATTAAAAAACAAATATTTTGTCAGGGAAAATTCTGGCAGTGCAAGGAAAAATCTAAACTAAAAAAAAATGCAATTATGTACACTACAATTTTTCCATTTTTTATAATTACTGAATTAATACTTCTATTCAGTAAGGACACATTAAATTGATCAAAAAAAACTTAAAAACATGTATAGTGTTACAAAAGATTTCTATTTCAAATAAATGCTTTGTGTAAATTTTTTTTAAAAATATATCACAGTTTCCACAGACAATATTAAGCAGCAGAACTGTTCTCAACACTGATGATAAAGAAATGCTGAAATTTAAAAAAAAAAGTTGAAATTGAAAAAAGAAGCAGCAAATCAGCATATTAGAATGATTTCTGAAGGATCTTGTGACACTGAAGACTGGAGTAATGACTGCTAAAAAGCTTTGCCATCAAAGTAATAAATTACATTTTAAAATATATTAAAATAGAGAACAGTCATGCTATTTTAAATTGTAATGCTATTTCACAATATTACTGTTTTTACTGAATTTTGTTGACCCTAAACATTTGAATGGCACTGTATGTATGTATAATGTATGCATTTACTTATTTTGACTAATATATAACGCCATAGATACAATAGTACTGAAAAGATATGGCAGACTACATTCACAGAGGTTTCATTTTGGCTCTGTGTTTAATATTTCAGGTGCACAAGCTGTTGCTTCTCTTTACTCTTCAGTCCCGGCGGAAGCTTACGGGATGGTTAAAGGATTCTGTTTCCAGTCATGTGGATCCAGAGAGCTGCTCCAGCTCCTTTCTTCTAAAGATGCTGCCGTTAGCACCATGGTTCTTTGCCACAGAAATGAAACTATGCTGGAAGAACTGAAGGTTTGTTAAAGTAGAGATCTTTGTGTTCATTTACTCATTTGAATTATATTCATTTAAATGCACCAATATCATAGTTTTTATATTGATTCATTCAAACACACAATTTGAAATAATTCACCAAAATGATGCTTACCACCTCTAATGGCATTTTGCTGCTGAAGTTTAAAACATCTGTCTTTAGATGCATTTAAAAAACATCTGTTTTAATGCTTTTATACTCTTGAGTCATGAGACAAGGAAGAATGTAGACTAATGATACAGTCTTTAGGAGACTTAATGGTCAAATAAAAGCTGCATTAAAATCATCGGAATATTCACAATGCTTAAAATCAGCACAGATAACTTGTGAATGTGCAATGTATTCTCCCGCTCTATTAATAATTCCTGTTTGTGCGTTTATTTTGGGTGCATTCTTCCTTCTCTGTTAGTTCCCCAAGATATTTCTTTTGTTTCTTATATCTATAAGTTCCAATTTGCCAAATGACTTTTTTCAGATTGACTGGATTCCGTTTCTTCATTCAAATTTATTGCAATAATTCCCTCCTTCACTTCTCTCATATGATGAACATTTGTTCCATTTGTTGGCCAGATGACATGCCAAAGAGCAGAACATGTGTTGCGACTGACTCTGAGGGAGCCCTACGCTCTGCTTGGAGGAGGCTGCACAGAGACGCTGCTGGCCACCCACATCACACACATGGTATTCTATTCCACTGAGTTACACATCACATTCAATTGCATTTCTACAGTATTGATTATAAAGTTCCACTTGTCAGAATTTTATGAAAAGATTCTTGCATTATGCATTCCTTTTTCAGAGGGATTAACTGTGAAATTTATTTTCAAGGCCTGCCAAGCGCCACATTTCTGCCTGACTAGATTTTAAACCTTTCCAGTTTGATTTTTTTTTTTTTGTTGTTTTTTTTATACCTTACAGCTTTTGTTGGATCATCCCCAATTTTGAGGTAAATCATTTTGAGCAAAAAAGGTGTGCACATCCAAAATCCAAAAACAACAATATGCAACAGATGTCCGCACACTGAAATTAAAGTTCCAGAAATAAAAAAGCTCCTTCAAATTAAAGCTCCTTCATAACTGGTCAAAACGTTGCTCTTGGTCGGAATATTTACTGTTTCTTTTTTATTAGTATTCATTTAAATCATTTTAAGGCCATGCTAGTCAACGGTTATTCAATAATTTGATATGGTTTGATGAATCTTCACAATAATTGGCTCAGATCATATTCAGACCAGTCTTCACAAAATATAACTTATTTCATTGAATCCTGCTTAACATTTATTATTAATTAGTGGCAAATCTGCTCATACCCTTTATTTAAAATGACCACTAGAGGAGCTATAACAAAACAAATCTACTCAACATTAAAATGGATATGCTATTGGTGTACCCTCTGATTTCTGCTTGCTACCGTATTTCATTTTTTGTCACTTGCTTCACAGAATCAGTCCAAAGCCGCAACAACAGCTGCAGCTCTGTGTGTCTCTCAGTCTGAGTTCTTCATGGCAGTCGAGGCATTCTGCAACTCTCTGCAATCTGTGGCTCTTTCCTTAGAGCATGATGGACAGGACTGTCTCATTGACCTGACATATGCTCATCGCTGGGTCCCAAATATATACTCCAAAACCTGTGGCTGTGGCCTGGTGGACGACAGATCCAACCTGGAGAAGACGCTTCTAAATACAGCTTACCACACTTTCTCTCCTGTTTCCCTGGAAAACACTGACAATCAGCCCAGAATATTAGATTCATTTTCTGCCAAGCTCAGTGCTTTGAATGTGGCAGTCGAGATGGCAAATTTTGTTCTTGGTGTAAAATATATAATTAAGGATATCAATTGAATTTTGAGGAATGAAGAGCTGTGCTTTGAATAAAGGTTGGAGGTTTGGTGTATTTTCTAATCAAATGTTGCTCTAAGACTTTTTCTTCAACAGAACTCAGTGTGGCAACATACATGTTAAATATTCCAAAACCAAAATATGAGGAATACAGAGAGTTTGAGATTGTCTCATTTCTTATATGATGCTGCAACTGCAAAAGTCACAGTTACCTGCACTTTTTGCAAATATGCAAGCAGCTAAATCTGCTGTCATAAAGACGGGTTTTGAAATAAGCAAGATAAAGTTTAATGGCTACTAAAAAGGGTTTATGGTAGGTACATTTTCTCAGTTCACCTGTATTTGACCGGTATGACAAAAGGTTAATTTTGGACCCTGCCTGAGTCATCTTCATTGTGCCATGTGCCTTTGAGAAAGACACTTATCTCCAGGTAGCTCCAAGGCTAGTGTTCCTGTAATTAGTGCACCGTAAGGTTAAAAACATCTGCTAAATTACCACATAGAAGTATCTGCTCTGAAGGAAATTATATATTGTAAGAAAGAACAACGGGTGTGTATTTTGTAGATGTAGTTCTCCACACTAGGTGTAGTCTCTTTGATCCTTCCAGTATGATAATATTCCTGCTGTTAATTCGGCTATTAAAGTATCATGTTTTCGCTCCATCAGTCAAATGATCGGTTCACTTAAAATGAAATCAGTTCTCTCAGTGATTTTGTTCATTAAAAAATCAAACATGTACAAAAGAGGTTCTCGGGCTCGCTAATCTCTTATGACTGATTCAGTCCGATTCGTGAGTGAATTACTCAGACAGGTTTTTTGAACCGGTTCAACTGGTTCAAATCAAAAGAATGATCTGTTCACAAATTGGACATAGCAGCCTACAACAATACGGTATTTATCATGGGTAATTTAGGAGTTAGTCACATATTTGTCCACAGTGGAGGGCTAAGGAGTGAGGTAAATGTTTGTCTTTGCACACTGTGAATTGCTCCAAATGTTTTAGCTTTTTATGATGCCATAGATGGCAATGATACAGCTCTTTCTGCTTGTCTGCAGCTTTTGCTAGTACACTTTCTGATGGCGCTGGCTTTTCTATCCACAAACGTTTCTTCGCCAGAAAGTCTACTGACACAGTTTTATGCCTTATGAAATGCAATTGATAATCATAATAGTCAATGAACCATGTTCAGTTATGCTTGTGATGCAATAAGAACCAGATATGGGTTAAATAGACATTTCATGATAAACGTGATATCTTCTTTCTGCTTCCCTTGATGAAAAAGATTATCTTAAAATTTCACTACTCTTTTATATATATATATATATATATATATATTACAGCTTAGGAAAATTAAAAATTCAGTATCTCAAAAAATTTGAATATTTTCTCAGAGATCAATCAAAAAAAGATTTACAAAACAGAAATGTTCAAGATCTCCAAAGTAGGTTTAATTATGAACTCAATACTTGGTTGGGGCTCCTTTTACTGCTTCAATGTGGCATGGCATGGAGGCGATCAGCCTGTGGCACTGCCGAGGCGTTATTGAAGCTCAGGTTGCTTTGATAGCGGCCTTCAGCTTGTCTCTATTGTTTGGTTGGATGTTACTTATCTTCCTCTTGACAATACCCCATAGATTCTCTATGGGGTTCAGGTCAGGCGAGTTGGCTAGCCAATCAAGCACAGTAATATCATGGTCAGCAAACCACTTAGAAGTAGTTTTGGCACTGTAGGCAGGTGCTAAGTCCTGCTGCAAAATGAAATCAGCATAAAGCTTGTAAGCAGAAGGAAGCATGAAGTACTCTAAAATCTCCTGGTATACAGCTGCACTGATTTTGGACTTGATAAAGCACAGTGGACCAACACCAGTAGATGACATGGCACCCCAAATCATCACAAACTGTGGAAACTTCACACTGGGCTTCAAGCAAAATGGATTCTGTGCCTCTCCACTTTTCCTCCAGACTCTGGGACCTTGATTTCCAAATGAAATGCAAAATGTACTTTCATCTGAAAAGAGGAATGTGGACCACAGAGAAACAGTCCAGTTCTTTTTCTCCTTAGTCCAGATGAGACGCTTCTTACGTTGTTTCTGGTTCAGAAGTGGCTTGGTTCTAGGAATGCGACAGCTGTAGCCCATTTCCTGAAGACGTCTGTGTGTGGTGGCTCTTGATGCGCTGACTCTGGCTTCGGTCCACTCCTTGTGAAGCTCTCCCAAGTTCTTGAATCTGCTTTTCTTGACCATCTTCTCAAGGCTGTGGTCATCCCTGTTGCTTGTGCACCTTTTCCTACCACACTTTTTCCTTCCAGTCAACTTTCTATGAATATATTTCGATACAGCACTCTGTGAACAGCCAGCCCTTTCAGCGATGACTTTCTGTTTCTTACCCTCCTTGTGGAAGGTGTCAATGATCGTTTTCTGGACAACTGTCAAATCAGTAGTCTTCCCCATAATTGTGGCTGCATGTTCTAAGCCCAGGAGGTACCCAGTACTCAAAATTAATCAAACAAATCAAGCTCAAAATGTAATATTCACATTTTTTGAGATACTGAATTTTTAATTTTCCTAAGCTGTAAGTCGTAACCATCAGAATTAAAACAAAAAACTCTTGAAACCTTTCAATGAATCTAGAATATAAGAAACTTTGCTTTTTTGAATTAAATAACAGAAAATAAAGAACTTTTCCATGATATTCAAATTTTTTGAGATGCACCTGTGTGTATATATATATATAAATATATATAAAATAGAATAGAATAGAATATCTAAATGCATTGTTAGCATCATCACAATTTAATAGCAAATTTCTGATTAGGCTATTTTCAGGTTTACCAAACACACTGTCCATCACTGATAAGCAAACAAATAATCCCATTCCCAACCCCAAACTCAGTCGATGTTGTGACAAACTAGTTAAGATGCTCATGTTGTAACAGTACCACATAGTCACACAATGTTTACACTTTTTGGACAAATCAGCCTACTTACAGTTTTTCTGCATATTAAGCTGCAATAGGAGAAAGTACTTTGAAAATTACATGCAAATACACTAACAACTCCAATAACATACTGTACCAATTATAAAAAAGACTAAGTTGTAGTAAAGTGTTCTGTTGTGATTAAGCCATTATCATACAGCATGTCAAAACCATTACAAACAATCAGGTAACATGTACAAGTCATAAATTGAGCAATCTTTCCTCCATACTGCATGCTAAATCAGGTAATGAAAATAAACCAAAAGTACAGGTGTACACCGTAGCAATTGAGAAGATGAATTCTTTCCTTCTGTCAGAACAAAACTCCATTTATCTGTCTTGGCTCTTTAAAAGATGAAGGGTATGAGAGATCTTCTTGATCTGGGAAAATCTTTGAACTTCTCATTATAGAACCTGGAAGACATTAGAGAAACCACATGTATTTTTCTAACACTTTTTTCAGTGCATCACTGCATTGTACTCTCAAAACCCAGTTTACCGAATCAATGATACCAGATGAAAATTTCCGTAAGTAATTTGTTAAATTTATAAGTAATATTAATTATTTAGTTTACCTGTGATGGTGATAGGCTCTCGGGCCTATGAAGCAAATTGTGAAAAAAGCAAAAGCAAATGTCGGTAAAGACCAGGTAGCAACAGCATAGCCTAGCCACTCTACAATCTCCCCAAAGAAATTTGCTCCAGACACATGCTCAAACAAACCGCCTGCAGTTAAAACAAACACATAAATCAGCTTAGCATTTATTCAGTTCAGCTAACCGCAGTTTGCTTACAGAGACTGAGATAAAGACAATAAATGATGAGTGCTGCTAACATTAAAAAGACCCTGAAATATCTGTACCTCTCGGGATTTTATAGGAAATTTCTCCAGGTTTTCTCAGGTTGCGAAGAATGTGGTCACTGTGAATATTAATTCCCATTCCTATGAAAAATATTATCACACCTAAAAAAAAATATAGATACATATTAAAAATCATTATATAGACATGTACATGTATACTCTACACTTTTAAAAATAAAGATTTGTTTTTAAGAACTGTTCACTGTAAGGTTCTTAAGGTTCCAAAGGTTAAAGTTCCAAAAACCCACTTTTGGAACCTTTCTTTAAGTGCAGTTATTTGGCATTTTTTAAATTGGATACATTCTAAAATAGAATAGAAAGGTTGAGCAAAATTCTGAATTTAAGAATTATCTCCTTTTCAGTTCACAAGTTGGAATTTGAAATGAATTGGTCACAAAATCAATGAATTTCATTAGTCCAACAAAAAAGCTATGTGCCAAATAAATAATTTTTATTAATAATTACATTACTTATCGGTATTTATGCATATTTATTCCCTGTGTAGAATACATTTATTATTATTTCTGATGAACACCTCAATTCAAATACTCAATTCAATATTGAATAGCATGCAGCCCTTTGTTATAGCAATTGTTTCAGTAAACAAGTTTTACCGGCTAGTAAACAGGCATCAGAAAACCACGTGTTGTGATATGTAGCACAGTGTAGCAGATAGTGTGCCTGCAGGAAGCCATTAATAGAGCAAAACACCACCCCTAACAGCATGATGTTAAGCGGATACGGCCGCCCTTTGGTCAGCAGGGAGTAGATGCAGCTCCTGGAAACCAGAACGTTGATACATATCAAATACCACCTTTTGGTCATCTGCCCACAGTACATTACCCTTCCACTGTTATTATGTGTCTCATGTAATTCAACACCTGTTCCCAAACCTGTTGTGTTTTGTCCAGATCACGCTTCTGTTGAATTATTCAGTCACTTCTCACTTTATTCACCTGCTTCTGGCCGAGTTATGTGTAATTACTCAGCTGAAATATGAATCAAATTCTGCTGTTACATTTCCGCAGCACAGCAGGATTGTCTAAAGAAACAGGAATCTAGAACGTTCCACCCTAGTGTGTTCCCTTTTGTCTTCAGATTAAGGTTATTTTTTCCTCATTTGTTCTGGATGAACTAGGTAACAAACACATTCAGGTTTGTGAAATGGCGTAGCTGAACTTGGGTTCATGGTGTACTAAAGAAACAAGTACTGTAAATGGTAGCAAAAAAGCTGTGATGGCAAGCCAAGGTCATTATAATGTGGCTATGATCTATAGCTTCGTTCAGACTGTCAGCCCAAATCCAATTTTGTGCATATCCGGATGGAATCTGATTTGAATAACTGACTGTCCACACAGCATATCGCAACTGTTCAAATCCGATTTGTGTGTCCATAAACGCTCTTTCGTTTTTACTGAATGTGCATTGGTTTCTATGGTAATGCCGTCCAGTTGTTATGCCTTCGCTAAAAACAACAGTAACAGCAATACAGTTTGCAATACAAATGTTGTCTTACCGTCGCGGTTGCGCTGTAGTATTATATTTCGTCTTGTGAGGC
>JAFVLL020015666.1:0-29447 GCA_021397915.2 Tor tambroides | reverse complement strand
ACTACACTACACAGTATTGAACTATTTTTCTGAGGAGATCTGCTAGCTTGTTTACACAGAGCGCTGCTAGTCTGACAGGAGGATGGCTGGACCAAATCGCGTGCCGGCCAGTCGAAACGGGGCTTCCCATTGACAAGTGATCAGCGTTTATGTCACTGTTTGTGTACATTTCTAAGCTTTTTGATTGGTTTTATACAATGTTTAACACCATATTTGGAGAGCAGAGATAGTGACGTTTCAGGGGATACCCAGAACATAAGGAAATGCTCAGAAGTGACCAGAGGAGTTGAGAAAAGCAATGTTCATTTCTATCGAATTTAGTAAATCTTTAAGTCAATTTTAATAGTCATTTAAATACCTTTACTCAGTTATCTGGACTATGAAACTTTGGGAGATTATTTTTGAATGTCTGTTCTTTGAAATAGCTATAAAAAAAAAAACAAATGATTTTTTCATTGTTTTTCCACATTATCGGGCCGTATCTTAAAATGGAAGGTTGCGACTTCCGACTCATTTCGCCAGAACGGGTCACATTTCATGATGACTAATGTTATTGCAACTGAGCTGAGAACAGTTAACCGTTTGATGCACATCAGTGACCCGAACGAATTTCATCATTCAGAATTCCAGGAATTCCTCAATTAACTTGTTTTTGATCATCACAAATCCTTATTTTTATTTATTCTTTCTTACTTTTTGATTCTTTGCTGAATCTTTGAAAAAAAAAATGCATTTTATCATTTATTAATCCAGGTATTCACTAAATATCTTGTATTTGATTTCTACAAATCATGTTCATTTGTCCTTTCTTTACTTCATAAAAAACACCCTGTTTGTATTTCTACATCAATTTTACACACATGGGTCAAAAATTGCCCATATAGAAACATTTGATATGTTGCAAATTTTTTGCAAGTAGGAATATATTTACTACAGAAAACTATTCACCTGCCCCACATTTCACAACTCAACATGGCTGCTTTAGTATAATGGATGCATTTAGTCTTGCTTTGTAATTTATTACCACAGAAAATATTTGATATATTGTGAAAGATAACTCTATATATTATTTGAATGTTAGGCTAAGGTTACCTTGAAATCTGTTACTAGTCAGAGAAACATGTCCAATACTATTAGCTAGCTTGTTGTTGACATATTCTATTTTAGCTAGCTAATATTAACTAGGTCAACAAAATAAAAGTTAAAATAATATGTTATATTGAAGTATATATCATTGCTGTCAGGCAGAAACCTCATATACTTTGTCATTTTTATTTTTTTGTCATAAATCAATACTATTGGTCACCCTTTTTGTCTGTCAGTGTTCCTGAAAAGTAATGTTTTTGGACATACAAGGTTTCTGTCTGAAAACGACAATATGTAATCAGTATATACATGATCAACTGCTTGTTGTGCACTCTTTATGCACTCTTTACTGACATTGAAGACTTGTCTGATGAGTCCTCTGAAGAAGAACAGATCCAGCCCAATAGATTGAGTAAAAATTGTTTTCACCTACTCATGTAAGCTGAGAACATGGAGGTGGCCCATGGTTCTGTGGTACAATGTGCTGGATGTTGCCACCCTCATTGCCTACACCAGGGGTGGCCAACGTCGGTCCTGGACAGCCTCAGTCCTGCAGACTTCATCTCCAACCCTAATCAAACACACCTGAACAAGCTAATAAAGGTCTAAAGGTTAGAAAAATAGATGCAGGTGAGAGTTTTACTCTGCAGGGATGTTGCTCTCCAGGACAGACGTTGGCTACCCCTGGTCTACACCCTCACTGTACAACACCCTGATTACATGGCTGGTGTGACCAATGCATGATGGCTGTTCATCAAGGAGCTGGTCAAAGTGCCTGTCATGCCATATATGAAGAGGCGTTTGGAGGGCACGTCCCACCTTCAAAACCATATTACAGAGCCAATGGGAAGATGTGTGATAAAAACAAAACACAGTCACCACCCGGCCGGGATTTTATTTTGTCAGTTATATTTTCATCTATTCGGTCACATTCATTACAATTCACTACAGCTGCACTACAGAAAGTGTTATCGGTGATATGTGGATGTTATGTGAGATAAAGTGGCAAATAAACATATTTCAAGTGTTAAAAGTATTGGTCTAAATAACTTCCAAAATAATTATTTTAACAAAATGTCCTTATTCTTGTGTTTTATCATGCTTGCATAGATGGGCCATTTTCAACCTGTGTGTGTAAATTTGATATAGTAACAAAAAACCTAGATTAAAAAAAAAAAAAAAAATATTACAACCCGAATTCCGGAAATGTTGGGATGTTTTTTTTTTGTTGTTGTTTCTTTTTTTATTTGAATAAAATGAAAACTAAAATAATTTCAAATCACATGAGCCAATATTTTATTCACAATAGAACATAGATAACATGACAAATGTTTAAACTGAGAAATTTTACAATTTTATGCACAAAATGAGCTCATTTCAAATTTGATGCCTTCTACAGGTCTCAAAATAGTTGGGACGGGGGCATATTTACCATGGTGTAGCATCTCCTCTTCTTTTCAAAACAGTTTGAAGACATCTGGGCATCGAGGTTATGAGTTTCTGGAGTTTTGGAGTTGGAATTTGGTCCCATTCTTGCCTGATATAGGTTTCCAGCTGCTGAAGAGTTTGTGGTCGTCTTTGACGTATTTTTCGTTTAATGATGCACCAAATGTTCTCTATAGGTGAAAGATCTGGACTGCAGGCAATTCAGCACCTGGACTCTTCTATTATGAAGCCATGCTGTTGTAATAGCTGCAGTATGTGGTTTTGTATTGTCCTGCTGAAATACACCTTCCCTCGAATAGACGTCGCCTGGAGGGGAGCATATGTTGCTCTAAAACCTTTATATACCTTTCAGCATTCATAGTGCCTTCCAAAACATGCAAGATGCCCATACCGTATGAATAAATGAATGAATGAATGAATGAATGATGCATTTATATAGCGCTTTATTGTATATTGCCGTACACCCAAAGCGCTTTACAATCATGTGAGGGGTCTCTCCTCAACCACCACCAGTGTGCAGCATCCACCTGGATGATGCAACGGCAGCCACAGGACAACGGCGCCAGTGTGCTCACCACACACCAGCTACAGGTGGAGAGGAGAGTGATGGAGCCAATTGAGTGGATGGGGATTATTAGGAGGCCATGATAGACAAGGGCCAATGGAGTGTATTCACTTATGCACCCCCATACCATCAGAGATGCTGGCTTTTGAACTGAATGCTGATAACACACTGGAAGGTCTCTCTCCTCTTTAGCCCGGAGGACACGGCATCCGTGATTTACAACATGAATGTCAAATTTGGACTTGTCTGACCATAGAACACTTTTCCACTTTGAAACAGTCCATTTTAAATGAGCCTTGGCCCACAGGACATGACGGCGTTTCTGGATCATGTTCACATATGGCTTCCTTTTTGCATGATAGAGCTTTAGTTGGCATCTGTAGATGGCACGGCAGATTGTGTTTACCGACAGTGGTTTCTGGAAGTCTTCCTGGGCCCATTTAGTAATGTTAATGACAGAATTATGCAGATGAGTGATGCAGTGTCATCTGAGGGCCCAAAGACTACGGGCATCCAACAAAGGTCTTCAGCCTTGTCCCTTAAGGCCAAAGTATACTTCACTTTTTATGCGTACGCGAGGGACAGCGTACAGTGAGCGTGACGCGAATTGCATCATCAGAACAGTACACGCGTACTGTACGCGCACCACCCAATTTTTGTAACTGCGCGTACTTTGTACGCTCAGGTCGCACATGCGCACTGACGTTATTTTGCAGTAATCATGTTTTCCCACATGGTGGCAACACTGTCCCGGGCCGTTGTTTCACAGTAGAAAACGAAACAAAAGAGACGGACAACGCCGACAAAATAGCGGAGACTGCAACAACAGACGCTCACATTGACGAGCGCTTGTGAGCGAGAGGGTATGAGACAGCTCAGCTTTGGTTTAAAAGAGTTCAAAAATCAGTCATGACTTAAAGGGGAAAAATAGAGCAGACACTGAACATGAATGAAGCTTTCTAGTGCGCATGTGTCGACCGCCTGCATTCGTGTACAACTTCAAATGGAGTATACTTTGAAAGGCTACGTGTTCGACTGTACGCATACGCTAGCGTACGCGTAAAAAGTGAAGTATACTTTGGCCTTTACACACAGTGATTTCCCCAGTTTCTCTGAATCTTCATTCGCTCAGTTATATAATTTTTAATGCAAAGATTACATTATTTGACCTAACCCTAAACTAACCCTACCCCTACCCTTACCCCTAACCCTAGCCCATAACAAAGACATCTCAAACAATGTAATTTTTGCATTAAAAATTACATAGCTGAGCGAATGACACTTAATGACAGTTGTCATAAACATGCATAAAAAACCTTCAATATCCAGCAACTTCACACAGCCATTGAAGAGGAGTGGACCAACATTCCACAGGCCACAATCAACAACCTGATCAACTCTATGCGAAGGAGATGGCTGACTGGATACTGACTGCCACACCTGTGAGGTGGATGGATTATCTCAGCAAAGGAAAAGTGCTCACTAACACAGATTTAGACAGATTTGTGAACAATATTTGAGAGAAATAGGCCTTTTGTGTACATAGAAAAAGTTTTAGATCTTTGAGTTCAGCTCAATAAAAATGGGGGCAAAAACAAAAGTGTTGCGTTTATATTTTCGTTCAGTGTATGTTCCCTGAAGGAGGGAACGGAGACGTCACGTCAGTGACCGACGAATTTGGATCTCGGTTAGAGAGACCAATCCACTTCCAATCCAGTTTTAGTTAAAAATAAATGAGCCAATGCACATTGGCATGTGATGATTGCATCCAGCTGCCAGGTAGGCAGCAGGTGCAGCAGATGCAATGCATACTCAAGTTTTCATTGAGGTGCCGAGCCGGTGACCCGGCCACTCAGCGGTGGTACAGCAGCTGTGGCGACAGGACGTGACGTCTCCGTTCCCTCCATCAGGGAATGAGGATTACATACGTAACCAAGACGTTTCCTTACAGTCGGTCACTCCGAGTCATGGCGGTGACTGACGAATTGGGATCCCTATCAAAGTGCCATAGATGCTGTGTCCTGTGCGAGCCTCCTGTGCCCCCTCTTTTGGAGTAGGCCGGGGCTAGCCACAAGAAGACCAGTCACTGTTGTCGTAGCACTACCCACTCAGTGAGATTGGATTACACTGGGGAAACGTACCCATTCCACTTGGAACCGGAACGTTGTGGAAGACCCATTCTTCCTGAAGGTGGTTTCGGAAGCACTCACACATATTAACAACCATTTAGATGCATATGGAAAATTAGAGGCGTATAATATCTTTGGCAAGAGGCAGAAAGCCTGCCGGGGAAACACAGGCTCTGAGGCTATACCGTGGACTTTACATATATGGGATTCACTATAGAATCTAGTGAATGTGTTGGGGGGTCACCCAGCCCGCAGCTCTACAAATATCTGTCAGCGAGGTGCCACGAGCCAGCGCCCAAGAGAGTCTATGTACCATCTCAAGGCTCAGACAGGACAAAGCAAAGCTAAGGCTGGGTCTGCCTCCTCTGGGGTCAGCGCTTGCAGGCTCACCACCTGATCCCTGAAGGGAGAAGTTGGAACCTTGGGCACATAGCCGGGCCGAGGCCTCAGGATTACCTGGGAGTCAGCCGGCCCAAACTCTAGGCACGATTCGTCAACAAAAATGCGTACAGGTCCCCTACCCTCTTGATGGAAGCCAGTGCAATCAAGAGCAGAGTTTTCATTGATAGAAACTCCAGCTCGACTGTCTGCAGAGGCTCAAATGTGAGCGCCGCTGCAACTGCCATATGCCCCTCTGAAATTGTTTCAGTGGGACCGCCATCCTGTTCTTGAACAAATTCAGGCAGTTCAACACCGACTTAGCACATTCCTGCGTGAGGCATGCTGTCTGTTCGATTGAATCCAACTCCATACCGAGAAAAGAGATCCTCTGCATCAAGGAGAGTTTGCTCTTTTCCCAGTTGACCTGAAGGCCCAACTGGCTGAGGTGTGAGAGCACCAAGGCCTTGTGTTCTCACAACTGATCCTGAGACTGAGCTAATATGAGCCAGTCGTCCATGTAGTTGAGAATGTGAATACCCTGCTCTCTCAGGGGAATAAGAGCCGCCTCCGCAACTTTCATGAAGACACGAGGTGACAGGGAGAGCCCAAAGGGCAGGACCTTGTACTGATATGCTTGTCCTTCGAATGCGAACCGCAGGAATGGCCTGTGGTGTGGAAGGATTGACACATGAAAGTATGTTTCCTTCAGGTCAATTTCTGCAAACCAATGTCGGGGACGGATGCACCCGAAGATGCGCTTCTGCATGAGCATCTCGAACGGTAGCTTGTGACTGGCTCAAGACATGCAGATCCAAGATTGGTTTCTTGGGCACAATGAAATAAGGGCTGTAAAACCCTGTCTTCATATCAGCTGGAGGGACCGGCTCTATCACGTCCTTCGCCAGTAGGACTGTGATCTCCGCACACAAGACATGAGCATCAGCTGCCTTCACTGATGTGTGGTGGATGCGGAGTGTGGTCCGATGTTGGTCCGTCCGCAACTCTCCATGCCCTCTTGGGACCCAGAGACAGAGAAAACTGCTCTTTTGTCAAGATTTTTGGAAACATCCTATAGGGGAGGGAGAGGTGCATTCACCACCCCCCAAAGAGCAGTTCCACGGCGCTGCTTGGGAGGAAGCTGCTCCGGATATGGCGCAGGACCAGGGGCAGATGCAGGGGGCTGCCCTCAGCGATGAGCAGGCTGGGGCACTGCAGCCAGCGGACAAGTCGAGGCACCAGCTGCCTGCTGGGGCAGAACATGTTGGATTGCCTCAGTCTGCTCCTGTACAGCCGAGAACTGCTGGGCCAGGATCTCGACTGCGTCGCCGAAAAGGCCAATCTGGGACACAGGGACCTTGAGGAACCGAAATTTGTCTGCATCCCTATGTCGACCAGACACAGCCAGAGGTGATGCTCCTGGACCACAAGTGTGGACATCGCATGACCCAGAGAACTCGTGGTGACCTTCGTCGCTCGGAGTGCGAGGTCAGTTGCAGTTTGGAGCTCTTTCAGAACTCCCGGATCGTGACCACCCTTGTGCTGGTCCCTCGGTGCTTTTAGCCTGAAGAACCTGCAGTAACACTGTAACATAAGGCAGAGGCAGCTTCTCCACAGGCCCCACAGTGTCTCCGGACAGACCAGACGAGTACCTACAGGCCCAGAAGGGGAGGCAGTTTGTCCTGCTGGGTGGAGGCAGTATTAGGACACAACTGCATCACAACCGACCGCTCCACCGGGGGGAATGAGAACATAATGAGAACATGACTCATCCACGAACGCCACCTCAGCATGCTTACTGCCCAGGCACATGAGGCAGCGATCGTGACCATCACCCGGTGCCAGGTAACAACCGCATCCAGAAACGCACGGGTGAAACGTTGTCTATAGCACCCATGAATGCTCTTTTAGGGAAAAAGCTCTTTTAGCAAGCTGAAGCACACAAGGGAGATGGTCGCCTGCAATACAAACAGGGGATAGTGCAGCCTGATGTGTGCAACCCACTCGACACAGGAAACCACCACTGCTGAAGCGCTGTACTGCCAACACCAAGAGCTCCAAAGAGCACGCTGAACTTGTTCAGTCTTCTTCTCTCAGTAGAGTAGTCAGGAGTAAAACGATGTGATCGCTCGTCTCCGAAGCGAAAAGCTGAGTATGTGTTGCACCTGCTGCCTAGTTATACTCGCGCTGCGATTAGGGGCAGCTGGATGCAATCATTATGCACTGGCTTGTTTAGTTTACACTCAAAGTGGATTGGTCTCTCTAAGTGAGATCCCAATTCATCAGTCACTGACGTGACTCGGAGTGAGTGACTGAAAGGGAACTGTTGTTGGGCCGAGAAAAAAAGGACTGTTTAAAGGCCTAGACAGTTTAAATGGACAGTACACTTTGATAGAACATGGACTATTAAAAAGCCCAGACAAATTAAATGAACTAAAAATTTTCAACTTTCCTTGGAACACCTGGGTGAATGGCCTGCAGTGTTTTTTTGGTCCCACTTTATATTAGGTGGCATTAACTACTATGTAATTACATTTAAATTAATAATTTGATACAATGTACTTATTGTGTACATACATGTTTTTCATTGTACTTATATTTTTAAAAATGCCTATATGTAGTTACATCTGTAATTAATTTCTGTAATTACATTTATAATTACACTGTTGCCCCATCCCTTACACCATACCCCACCTTTAAAGCTACCCATACCACACTAACCTATCCCTAACCTTACCCGTATCACTCCTCAATAGCAGCAAAAGTGTTTTGCAATACAATGTGACCACAATAAGTACATTGTACTTATTTTTTGATGTAAGTACATAGTAGTTAAGGCCACCTAATATAAAGTGTGACCATTTTTTTTTATCTTCGCCTATTAGCTGAAACTAAACAGCCAAGAAAAATCAGCCAAGAAATCGGAATCAGTTACACTGATTGCTAAAATGGTTGCCAGTTCAGTACAGAATTATCTATAAGATCCTGTTACTTGTTTTCAAGGTGCTACGTAATTTTGCCCCTTCCTATCTCTTGAGTGTGTTGGCATTTTACAGTCCTTCTAAATATTTGAGATTTGAAAATCAAAATCTTCTTAGTGTTTTAAGAACTAAATATAAACAAAAATGTGAAAGAGCCTTTCCTTGTGTCGGACCCAAACTTTAAAATGATCTCCCACTTTCTGTAAGGTCAGTAAAGTCACTACCAAAATTTAAGGCCACGTTAAAAGACTTTTAAAGACTTTTTGGGCGTCTTCATGATGGGGTGTTTTTGAATGTTTACCTTTGCTGTGACTTTGTGTCTTGCTCTCTTTATTTCTTTCCTTTTTATTTGTGCTTTTATGTTGTTTAAGCATTTGTTATTATTGACTGTGAAGCACTTTGGGCAACAGTGGTTGCATTAAATGTACTACATAAATACATAAACTGAAACTGAATAATTATGAGAAAATGACTCGTCATCAAAATAGTTTAGTACTGTGGTCATTTGCCTTCGTCGCAATAATGCAGATTTTAAACCCGGAAGATGAAAATAGCAGACAAAAAGCTCAAAATTAGCCTGTTTTTTTTCCTACAATATTTCCTACAATAACTATCAAATGATAACATTGTCTTAAATTATGTTCAAAACACATAAATCTGTACAAATCTCTGTTCAAATTTAGTATAGGGTTTCATGACACATTAATGGGAATATATAAAGAGATGTACAGTACATAAATAACATGTAACTTAAATGATGCGGAAAATGTAATGCTTACGAAGATCTGATTGTATGTGCGTCCAAAGTATTTGAAAGGCTGATGCAAGAAAATGACATTGGAGCTCCCGTCCTCAGCAGGGGGGCTGACTATTTCTCCATGCCCAGAGGCGAGGAAATTACTCGGCACTAAGAAAAGGACAGTTGAGAATGAACTTTCTGGTTCTGCTGAAGAAACAAACCCACAAATAGTACAGGTTAAGCTTGAGCTTCTGGTTGCATTGGCTTACAGAGTGGTGAGCCATCAACATGGAAAGAGTGACGACCGTTCACATTGATATTGCTGCTGGATGAGAGTTCTGGGGCACTGGTCACTGGAACTGTGAAAGAATGTACAGAGTCCAATGTGTTGTAACCAGCCTGTAGAAATAAAAAATAGATTGTTGTTAGGTCCTAAACCTGTTCCAGATATAACTGCCTTTTGGTAGAATGTAAAGTATGAAGAGAGGCAAGAGCAATTACTTGTCATTTGTTTCATTCATAAAGTTTACAAGGGCCTGTCACCACTCACCAGCCACTTTTGTTCTGTCTCTGCAATATGTCCATAGTTGATGAGGATGAAAGAACGATGGACATTGGAGACTAAAATCACTTGGAAAGTAACCACCTTCAAGATACCAAGAGAATACATGGACAACATTCATATGACAACACTAATTTGTTGAAAAACAGCAATTCGATCTTACCCCTTCACCACTGTGGTACGGTACACTGTCCCAGGTAGCGACAAAAGCTGATGTAGCGGCAAAAGTTATGTTAGGGAAGTATTGGTCAATAGCTGCAGTGACTAGTGCCAGTACAGCAGTGCTTGTATCTTCTCTATAGGAGATAGTTCCACCAAGACTGTTGTCAAGGTGAGTCCAGAGAGGAGCTATTATATCTCTTCCAGAATTCAGTAGTGGGCGGTAGTCGGAGAGTCGCTCAGTAAACGTTAGATGTCCATTGTTGTTGACCTAAAGTTTAGGGCAAAACATTTGCATGTGTTGTGAAGGGAAAGATATGGTGAGAGAATTAAGAGCTGGAATTAGACACAATTTGAATTCCACATTTGCATAAACTCATACATGAAGATAGCAACATCTGAACAAAGTAAAGCTACAAGTTTTACTCATTTAAACACACTTTTCATTTCCGATGCAAGTAGATATAACATCTGTGTATACAAGAGGACAATGACATCTGAAAATACTTACAAAGGTCTGGTTGTGTGCACATCCAAAAAACTTGAAAGGCTGCTGCAATGTAACGGCTTCAGAGCTTCCATTATCCAAACGGGGTGTTACTATTTCTCCTTTTCCAAAAGGTAGGAAATTAGCTGGAACTAGGAAAAATGTAAGTGACAAGGAATCCTTTAATTTTTCTAAGAAACATAAGCTCCCAAACACTATCCTGCTTAAAATTTTGAAAAGGGGATTGACTAAAATTGAATTGTGCTCTCTAATAGTTTTGTTTATTTGGTGTGAGCCACATGTTTTTGGGACTCAATTCACTGCATAATTGATGCAAAACAAAACAAGCGACATGGCCACAAAATTAGCACTGATCAGAATTTGCCCAGGGTAGTGTCCCATCTCACAGGCTGTTTTTGAGTGCAAGGTTGTGGAGAATACAGCAGACCACTACAATTTGGCAGACTTTTCTGGGATTGCTTAGTATGACTCACCCTTTGCATCCAGAACCTGAAGTGGCTCATTAAAAGTACACTCAAATACAATTTGCATTGTAAAGCTCAGCTGTAAACAAGATTCAAATTTTTGCATTCAAGCACAACATGCTACAAGTGGCACAAAGGTTTAGCAAATCCCCCCCCTGATCTTGTTGTAAACAATAATACAAGTCATGGGCTTACGGTTTGGCGACCCATCAACATGAAAAGACCAACAAGCAGTCACATTGATATTACTGCTAGAAGAGAGTTCAAGGACACTGGCTGCTGGAATTGTGAAAGAGCTGGCAGAGTCCACAGTGTTATAACCAGCCTGTAGGAGTCAATAAAATTGGTCTCATTCATTTGAAAATGACATACAAAAATAATTAAAAACGAATGAAAAAGTGAGAGAAAGAAACCATTATTTCACATTGATGAGCAGTTCCTCATAAATTATGTTTGTACTCATTTTTTGTCATATGCACACTGTGAAAGAAGCAGTACTTCACTGACCTGCCAAGGCTGTTCTGTTTCTGCAACACCTCCATAATAGATCAGGATGAAAGAGCGATGAACATTGTACGCTAAAACCACTTGGAAAGTGACCACCTTCAAAACACCAATAGACAGCATTTAACATCTTACACAACAACAAGACCGACCCTTGATTAATAATAATAGATTGTGGAAAGTCTTACCCCTCCACCATTATAGTACGGCACACTGTCCCAGGTAGCCACAAAAGCTGATGTAGCAGCAAATGGTATGTTAGGGAAGTATTGCTTAACAGCTGCCGTGACTTGTGCCAGCACAGCAGTGCTTGTATCCTCTCTATAGGAGATAGAGCCCCCACGTCGATTGTCAAGGCGAGTCCAAAGTGGAGCAATGATGTCTCTTCCAGAATTAAACAGGGGGATGTAGTCGGACAGTCGCTCAGTAAACGTTAAATGGCCATTGTTGTTCACCTAAAATTAAAGACCAAATTTTTCAAGGGATTTGGAAAGCATCACATCCTTTCATAATTAATAGACAGTGTCTTGGCATAGGATAAGAAAACTCAGTCTCGTGAATATTTATAAGACCCTGACGCATCACTGAAGTACGATAGTATTATAGTTCTTTTCCTCGTCACAACTTGTGACATCGCCATGATGTAGATTTTAAACCCGGAAGATGAAAATAGTTGAAAAACGCTCAAAATTAGCCATTTTTCCCCAACAGTATTTCCTACAATAGATAACATATTCTAACATTGTCTTAAATTATGTTCAACACACATAAATCTGTTCAAATCTCATGAAATTAGTTTAGGGTTACACGACCATTTAATGGGAATTTTAAAGAGATGGAATGTACAGTACATAAATAAATTTTAACTTAATTGGTGTGGGAAAGGTAATGCTTACGAAAATCTGATTGTATGTGCGTCCAAAGAATTTGAAAGGTTGCTGCAGGAAAATGACATCGGAGCTTCCATCCTCAGCAGGGGGGTTAACTATTTCTCCATCCCCAGAATCGAGGAAATTACTTGGGACTGAGGAAAGGATAATTGAGAATGAACGCTCTTTTGATCTGCTAAAGAAACAAGCTTACAAATGGTACAGGTTAGGTTTGAGCTGAAAAGTTTCTGCAACATAATGGCCTCAGAGATTTGATTTTCAGCAATGAGTTTCGCTATTTTCTTCCTCAATGTGTAGGAATCTAATGGTCACTTGGGAAAATGTGACATTTGTCCCTTTCACACATACAGTCTTTACTGGTAAATTACCATTAAGAGATCATGTGTGATCAGGACCTTTTAAAAAATACCGGTAAATTGCTGGAATGAGAAGTTGTAACATTATGAGTAAATTATTGAGTTCAAAACGTGGTAACGTAAGACGTCTACTCTGGGCCAATCCAGAGCTGTTGAAATTCAAAATTCAACAGCTCCGGAACAATCATAACATTCTGACGCAGATGACGCATTTACTCCGCACTATGTAGTTCAGTTTGAAGTCATCTAATACAATGTCTCTGGGCCAAAAGCGCTGCATGAATGTGAACGTTTGACACAAAAATGAAAACATCAACAAAAACACTGACTGCATATGCCCCTCCGTGCTTACAAACACAACACTGGAAGGTGCAGCCGTTAAGAGGTCATTTCTGGTTAATAATGTCACCAAATTTACCAGTATTTTGAAATGGATGTGTGAATGGTGCTTTACCGGAAAAAATGTGGAGCATCGTTGCCTGTGTGAACAGTGCTTTTTTGTATTTACTGGTAAAGTTGTTCTTGTAATTTTACGGCAATTTCCTGTTATTACTTTGTGAAAGAGGCTGTTATTGTTTAGTCCCTCTAATGAAACTTAAACTCAGAAATATTACAGACCCACTTTATATTAAGTGTTTTTAAGCTTTTAAATTAATCATTTGACACAATACATTCATTGTGTATGTTTAAAATTGCACTTATGTTTTAAGTAAACCTTCCTGTAATTACATCTGTAATTAATTTCTGTAGTTACATCAATAATTAATTACACTGTCAACCTTTTCTCTACACCTTAATCTATACCTAAACCTCTCCAAACTGACAAACCGCTCCACAAATTTTGCAATTCAATATGAATGCATTATGTTGTACCAAACTATTAACTTTTTCGACACATGTAGGCTACATAATAAAGACACCGATTATAAAGTGGGACCAATATTATTTTTTTTTAAACGCTGACTTACAGTTCTGTGATCCATCAACACGGAAAGACCAACTACCATTCACATTGATGTTGCTGCTGAATGAGAGAGCTGCGGTTCTGGTCACTGGAAGTGTGAAAGAATGAGCAGAGTCCAATGTGTTGTAACCAGCCTGTAGAAGTAAACAGAATTTTTAGAATTCACAACCTTTACAAAACAAAAGAGCAAATCAGCGTTAGAGCGCAATTCCATAAAAGCACCGATGGGAGGGGAAAATTATGCAGGTGATTTACTAACAATGCACACATTAAGAAAAAAAAAAAAAACGCAGCCAGATCATTTCCATAATGACCAGCACAATCTACCAAGAGTAGCGAAAATTACTGCCTGCTTTAAGACATGCTTTTCTTGGGCGTTAAATAATGCTGCAAAAACCAGTCATTTGATGAGTGCAAACATTAGAAAATCACATTGCATGATTCATTTTAATAGCCTACTCTCCACCCATAAATTCTGTGAAATTCCTTTTGTTAAACTCTTACAAATGCATATTCAATAAAGTCAGGCACAAAAATAACTGTGTCCATGCCTTTTCAGCGCTAATTTTTCACTGTGCATCTTTAGTAAATCCTGACAGTACTATTTAATGCCAAAAGATGGTTTGTGCTGGCGCAAGTAAATCTGGCCCAAAGATTTACTTTATTAGCAGCGGAATTATTGAATGAAGAGAACAATTCCTTTCCTTTGATTTAGTTTTGCAAGTTGTAAAACATTTAAAGAGCACTTACCAACCAACTTTGTGTTGTTGCAGCAATACTACCATAGCTGATCAGGATGAAAGTGCGATGAAAATTGTATGCCAAAACCACTTGGAAGGTAACCACCTTCAAAACACAAATAAGACAGCATTTAAAACCTTACAAAATAAATAAAAAGAGATCATTCACTGATAAGCATTGTTTACTTTAAGTCTTACCCCTCCACCATTATAGTACGGCACCCTGTCCCAGGTAGCCACAAAAGCTGATGTTGCAGCAAAACTTATGTTATGGAAGTGTTGCTTAACAGCTGCCGTGACTTGTGCCAGCACAACTCTGCTTGTATCCTCTCTATAGGAGATAGATCCCCCACGTCGATTGTCAAGGTCAGTCCACAGAGGGGCAATTATGTCTCTTTCAGACTTCAGAATTGGGTTGTAGGAATACAGTGGTTCAGTAAATGTTAGATGGCCATTGTTGTTCACCTACAATTGAGAAAAAGTTGTCAAATCAATAAAATATGAAAAACTAAACTAAATATGAATGATGCATTGCACTGCTTAATCTAAATCAGACAATGAAAAAGAGCTCTAAAAATAAGTACCAATTATTTTATAACCTTATAATTAAAAAAACCTTCATCCACAATTACAAAGTCAAATGCTTACAAAGATCTGATCGTATGTCCTTCCGAAGTATTTGAAAGGCCGTTGTAAGGAAATGGCTTGTGAGCTTCCATCATCCAATAATGGGTTTAGTGTGTCTCCAGCCCCAAAAGGCAGGAAAGTAGCTGTCGATAAAGGCATTGTAAATGATAAAACATTGCGATAAATCGTCAAAGAAATGTCCCATTTGAATCTTAAATCATGCAGCAATATATGCAAGGTCATGACTAGGCCTTGGCTACTCATCTGTTTCACTTACATTACTTTTCCTCTCTTTTGTCATATTCTTGACCATCAGTGGAGCATAATAAAGCTGACATTTACAGATATATCTTTATATTTAATCGACAACCTATCTGTTTACAGAGTGTCTTGAGTTGTGGATGGTTGAAAATATAGTGGATGAGCAGAAACTGCTCTATCAGTAGACCGTAAATAATTAGCAATTATGAAAAATATTTCTTTATGCAAGCACCAATAGATATAATACTAATTTTATATTGGAAATTTAATTGAGTAACTGAGTAAAAGTACATTTTTGCCACTTTAAAATTTGTCATGGCAACAATGACATGGACAAAATAAACAAATATTTTCAATTCTCTCCCTGTATTATTATCAGATATGATACATTACTATTAATTTATCAAATGTCTCAGAAGCAGACTAGTACAATTATCTGTATTGTTTTATGCCTAATTTTATGCTAATGTTCTTTTGTTTCAGCCCAATATTTGTAATTAAATCAGAACAAATTAATCAGATAAAATGTTACCCTACACTTGACAAATGTAAGAGTTTAATTTAACAGGTCAAATTTAACAGATTGAAATGTTGTGTATTTCATTATATAACAGTATATTACTAATGGCTAAATTGGAATTTGGGAAGATGTTAGCAAAATGTAGACATGTCCCTGAATATATGTACTTTCTTCAACATCTTAAGAAACAACACATGGCTGTCTTATTGTACAACAGCAATTTTTTATTTTTTATTTTATTTTTTTTAATGAGACTGTACTTTGTGCTTCAGGGTTTGAATGTACAATATATTCTAAAGAACCTGCGATGTATCATACTTTAGCACATTTTCAACAAAAACAGTAGTAATTTTGCCGGTCATAAATACAAAATACAAATTTTTAATAACATTATATTGTCATTACCTTCTGCCTCAGTTATTTCACCTGGTGGAGTGAAAATTAAACAGTTATTTTGTTCTTGACAAAACTGCATATAATTTAACATCCAAACCTGACATTAAATAATTTAAGTAACATCATCAATCACCACTGAGTTTAATTAATCACCAATGAATTTAATATCTATTTTCTGGCTTACTGGCAAGAAAAGACAGCAGTGTTATAACATATAACGGGACAGGTTTCCCCATCCTTTTGTTTGGTCTGTCACAATGTATTCTGAAAAAAAAAAGACAAAATATATTAATATATATGTAGTTTTTGATAGAATAACGTACAAAATATGGACTGTTAAAAAAAAAAAAAAAAAACTTACCAAAATGTCTCTTTCTGAAGAACAAATACTTTCCTTCAGTTTTTGGAGCACAAGCTTTCAGTGTTGTTGTGTCTGTATTTATACCTAAATATTTTAGGTGGGGTTTGTTTGTTCTGTGTGTTTTTGACCTTTTGCTTTGAACTTTTGCTTTGATCTTTTTAAGGTCATTGTAAATTATGACGTCTATGAGGAGTTTGGGGACATTTCAGTATTTTTTTTATTTTTTTTTTTTGCAATGACATGCCACTGTTGGATGATCATAAAAGTTTATGATGTTATGAATTAAATGTTTATGATGCTAGATTTACAATTTCATATACAAATTCTGAATTAAATTAATGCTTGTTACAGATATTTAATGCAGGTTTGTAAAGTGTGGAGACAACAGGGACATGTTCATTTTTACTGTATTTATTAACATTTTTTTTTATGTTTGTGACAACAAATATGATCCAAAAACAGTTGTCTATGTGTTTTGTTTTTAATAATAATAATAATAATAATAATGTTGAGGGTTTTATTTATACAACAATATAATTTATTTAATACTTTGTAGGACCAACAGGATTATTTTAATGTATTATTATTATTATTATTATTATTATTATTTATCTCCCTAATTCTGTAGTACATAAAACATGCCCAGTGAAGGACTAATCACCTGTCCAGAGTATTTCTTTGCCATAGGTTTGAGAGACTGGAATAGGCTCCAGCACTATGTGACCCAATACACTGTAAAAAAAAAGAAAAAAAAGTTGAGCCAACTTAAAATTTTAAGGCAACCAGCTTCAGCAGATTTTTGAGTTTTCTCAACGTGTTGTTTTAAGTTTATACAACAAAACATTGAGAATCTCCTACAAAAATTATTTGAGAGAACTCAAAAAATCTGCTGAAGCTGGTTGCCTTAAAATTTTAAGTTGGCTCAACTTTTTTTTACAGTGTAGAGGAGACACTTTGGATAGAAAAATGGATGGATGTCTGAACATGGTGAGTCCTTAACTGTAAAAATCAATTGCTTATAATTTTTTTTTTTTTTTTTAATAACAAAACCTGCAGGTTCAACATTTGTTTGGAAAGTTTACAAGCCATGAGATTCTAGCTTGGAATATCAGGTTTTATACATATTTTATCATTCTTTTTACAATATACTACATCAGAAATTTTAAGATGGATTCTTTCTTCTTGGCCTCAAGGTATTTTAAACTGGTTTTGTTCAAAGCTATATTTAAAGAAAATATTTTGCTTAGGGGATGAATGAGGTTAGACTGGAAATGCAACATGATTATTTATATGTATTTTTAGGTAAAGTGTTCTACCACACGCACATTTACTTATGTTTGCACAAACACAGAAATGTATAGGTTACAAGAGGGCTAAACGCACACCTTAAGAAAAAATGTGCTATTCCCTGCACCTAAACATTAATGGAGAAACAGATTTTGTGTGAAAATAAATCATACAAGTTGTTTATTTTGTTTAAAAAACTTATAAAGGTATGAGGTGGCAAGGGGGGTCTCTTACCCCACACATGGGTTAAATGGAGTAAAGGGCACACAGTATTGATACAAATACTTCAGAGCTAAAATAATGTATATATGTCTAAATACTTTTAAAAAACAATCACTTTAGAAAAGTTTGTACTATTTTCTGCTTATTTGAAAAATAAAAGAATTAATTTTTGTTCATTAAATATAGTGTCATTAAAATGTTAATATGAAAAAAAAATAATAATAAAATACAGAAACAAAATCATCATAATAAAAAGACCCATAATAATTTAATATATATTTACAGGAGTAACAGCAGCAGGGGTGCTTTTTACCCCAAATACCATATTTTTACATATTCTTTCATTATTTAAAAACTGTTGCTTTATCTTAAACAAAACTGAAAATCATAAAGAAGACCTTTGTCTCAAAATGTGCATTAATTTTAGCGATTCTCATTTGCTACTTAAATCTGCAACATTTAAAATAAAACATAAAATATTAGATCAAGTAAGCACATAATCAACTTTGCGCTGCTGCCTGCGATCGTGTCAAGGATCAGACAAATATACACTTGCATCTTGAAAAGCGGATGTTTTGGAAAGTGCTACACCACATTTTTGTGCCATCTAGTGGTTTAGATGAAAATAATATCAAAGATTGCCTTTGGAAACTTTTTTCTTTGATTCTTTGATTAGGCTAATAAAAAGTTAAAAAGAACAGCATTAATTAAAAATATAAATATTTTCTAACAATATAAGTCTTTACTATCACTTTTTATCCATTTAACACATCCTTGATGAATAAAAGTATTAATTATAAAAAGTAATATATAAGAAAGAAAAAAATTTACTGACCTCAAACTTTTGAATAGTAGTGTATATTGCAACACAAAATTTATATTTTGAATAAACACTGTTCTTTTTAACATTTTATATCTCAAAGAATCCTGAAAAATATCACAGGTCAAAAAAAAATAAAAAATAAAATAAATTAAGCAGCACAACTTTTTCCAACATTGATTAGCATATTAGACTGATTTCTGAAGGATCACGTGACACTGCAAATCCAGCTTTTTTTCACAGGAATAAATTATATTTCAAAGTATATTCAAATAGAAAACTTTTATTTTAAATTGCAATAATATTTCACAATATTATTTTGTGAAATAATATTCGGTATTTTTTTATCAAAAAATACAGCCTTGATGAGCCTAAGAAACTTCTTTAAAAAATTTAGTGATCCCAAACTTTTGAACAGCAGTGTATTGTACTGTAAAAATGTTTTCTCATGTCAACTAAAATGTACATCATTTAGTTACATCAAGGGTCAAATCGAATATAAATAGCACATTAAAGTTAAAAGTTACACACTTTTTGTGTGTGTGTGCGCTGTACAGGTCTGGTATAAAGAATGTTTTTGCTCAGGTGGCTGAAATGTCCGCCCAATAGAGAAAAGTTTTGCTCAGCAAGAAAAAAAAAATTAGAGGGAACACTGAAGGTGCCTTTTACCCCTGGGCGCGCCTTTAGCCCCGTTGTACCCTACTGACATACTGACAACATCTGAAAGTACATTATTAACGTATTGACAGCAAACATAAATAATTTACATATAAACTATACAGATATACAAATAAATCTTTCTGAATATTGAAAATGTGGTACTAACAGTTCTTCATGACTTTTCATCCCTTAGGAAAAAGAAGTTTATTTATGTGTGCTATTAGTATACTTCTTTTAAACTTAAAAATAGGAAAGTATACTTTGTTTACTTTTTATTTACTTCTCAGAAATGGGTTTTATGTACTTCTCAGACATATACTTAAAATGACATTTAAGTATACTTGACTTAGAAAAGGTCTAAATATATTTGAGCTATACTTGTGCTCCTAGAATCCGTGTTTTCATTGTTATATGGTAGGGGGCGCTAGTACACATCTTCTGTACAGAATTTCCAAAAAAAAAAACACAAGTGAAGAAGAAAAAGAAACAACAGATGCTTCCACATGTAATCTAACACAATCATCTGACATAAAACAGCATCAAAACTGTGTAACGTTATGGAATAAAATGTCAACCAATGAAGAGGTAATAATGAAGCTTTGGGGTGTTGATAGACTCCATCTACACTTTGATTATCATTCTGAATCCAATTCATAGTCTTTTTTTCAACTTTTTGTTCAAAATGTTTTATTTCTTGATTTTTTTTATTCATGAAACTTGCATGAAGCTAGAATAAAATGTTTTTGTTTCCAAGCAGATACCATGTTCTTTCGATTGATGTTTTGTATGTTCAGATTATTATATAAAAATATATATACAAATTAATACCTAAATAGGGACATAGTAGTATACTTAAAGTATGATGTAAAGTTCACATGAAGAAAACTTACGAGTATACTTGCAGTATAAAACTACTAAACTAGTAGTTTACTGAGACTATTCTTCAAAGTGTACTAAAGATGCTACTACAAGTATTTAATTAGTAAATTATCAGTATAAGTTCACTTTTAGTCTAGTGTGCCAAGCTAAAAAAGATTGATGTAAACTAGTTGTGTACTCAAAGTTTACTACTTTTTTTACTTAAAGTAAACTTAAAATATACTTTAATATAGGCTACTAAGTGGGCCAATTTAGTCCCATTGAAATAGTACACTTACAAGTATACTACTAGTACACTGATATTTGTATACTTACTACATAAAGTAAACTTAAAAATATACTTGAACTTTACTTAAGTATACTTAATAAAATAAACTTGAAGTATACTACTTTTTGGTAAGGGATGTCATGGGATTATAGTTTCAAACACAGTTTACTCATTTACTTACAGTGTTGGGGAAAGTTACTTTTTACAATATTGTAAGTAAAGCATTACAATATTGTGTTACTCCCTAAAAATAGTAACCTGTTGTGTTATTTAGTTACATTTGTGTTACTATAATCATCTGAGCTGGGCTTGCTTGATTGTTTTTAATATAAAAACGGTCTATTTTTGGCAATTGTGAAATCTATTTCACACCAAAAATGAATAGGACATTCTGGATTGCATGAAGAATAGGACACAGGAGAAGAGCTTGCATTTCACTGTTTTTATTCATTTTGAGGTATAATGAATCTGTTTTTGTGCCAGTGAGATGAGTAAATGCATGTTCACATTTAGTCTAGAACTACAGTAACATCATGCTCACACAGCACACACAACACCTCTGAAGTTACTCCCGAATTCTGTCAACGTGGGGACAGAGGAGATGCCAATCAACAACAAATGGAAAAATAAAGCTTTTTTTTTTTGGGGAAAAAAAAAAAAGTAACAAATATTTTCTTGTAAATTAAAAAGTAATGCATTACTTTGCTACTTGACAAAAGGGTAACATTTTATTCAAGTTCCCTTTGTAAAGGGTTTATAAAGGTGTTCATACATGACTGATAATTAATTTACAAATGCATTACAAATCAGTGATAAGCAGTTACAAATGCATGAATAAAAAGGGTGACTTTAATTCAATACCTGCCAAATAGTGAGACATTTTTTTCTCAGATGTAATAAGTGCTTAATAAATATACTTATTCATAAATATTTCAATCAAATCTAGATTCCTGATTTATTTCATGATGCCGCAAAAATAGATTATTATAATGAGACTGAAGGGTGTTGTATTTTAATGACTTTCTCAATTATATATCATTATTTGTGTCGCTTTTCTTACAATGTTTCTTACCAGAAGCTACTCTGTATCTTATGAGACTCTGCAAAAGTTTATGATGATAGATATTTTCTATAAGTTTGCCGGTACTCAGAGTCAAAGCGTCAGTGTCTGGGTGACTAGAAATGACTATATAAAAATCACACTAACAGGAGGGGTCACCTCTCATCTCGACAATTCACGTGAATGAATGAAAGCGGAGGTCTAGTCTACTTCAGGGGTTCTCAATGTGTGTGGGGTGCGAGAACATGCCAGGAGAGGCACGTAGAGTAGTAGAATAATAATTAATTATTGATTACTAATTTGAATCAGTAAATTATAACAAAAACAATACCTTAAAAATGAAAGGAAGCAGGTTTTTGTGATCACGTCATTTTAAACTGGTAAACTCCTGGAAAGTCCAAGGATCAGTAAGCGAATTCAAACAGCGAGTTCAAAACAGCACTAATGCAGAGAAAACACGGCTGATTTCATCAGAGATTGGGGAGAGAATATAGTGACTTATGTCCAGATGTCATAAGCCTGTATTTGGCTTAAAAGCAAGAGTATTTTATAATGGATGCTGACTGAAGGTGTGTTATTATACGGTGGTCAGTGGTTTAGTGATTCTGAATGGATCCGTATTAGTACAGGCAGGTGGTTTAGTGGTCTTTGGTGTCTCCTTGTGGTCCTGTTTGGTATCACAGCTTATTTGTATTGAAAACGTTTATTCAATTATTGATCTATTGATTGATTGATTGTGGCCCTATAAATACATTGTGAATTATGAATATTAAAAAGAACTTATTTATTAAATAAATAAATAAGAAAGGGTTGGTGGGGGGAGTAGACTACCGGCACTTCTTTTTTTTCCACTTCAAGCACTGCCTACGAGTGTAAAGACCTGTGACTTTAACAGAGCAACAATAAGGGCAATGCACTTAAGTATTCTCTTTATTTTCCCTTTGCACACTCCTTTCTGTCCTCTTTTTTTCACCTCTATCATGTGTTTCCAATTCATTCCTGTTGTCTCGAAACAACGCTCTAACATCACTAGCAGACGGCAAAGCAATCTTGCTAACCTGTGTCTTATCTGTACATCTTCTGCTGCACCTCTTTCTTTTTCTGTGGGTATCTGGAATTGTCAGTCAGCTGTCAACAAAGCAAACTTTATTTCTGCTTTTTCTTTACAATCTACACTCAGCATCCTGGGCTTGACCGAAACCTGGATTTGTCCAGAAGACTCAGGAAGACTCGTTTTCATTCACCGTTCCTGGCTGGTGGAATGAACTTCCCACCCCTATCCAGAATGCTGAATCCCTGACAATTTTCAAGCGACACCTGAAAACTCATCTCTTCTGTCATCACTTGACTTCATCTTCCAAAAAAAAAAAAAAAAACGAACTTTGCTTTCTTTCCTAAACTTCTCCCTGTCTAGCTAGTATTCACTCTGGACAATGCCTGAAACTTTGTATTGCAAGCACTTCCTGTGTCTATTTGCCTCTTTATAATGACTCTCTTATTGTATTCCTCAATCGTAAGTCGCTTTGGATAAAAGCATCTGCTAAATGAATAAATGTAAATGCAAGCCCAGCTGCTCTGTCTAACAACTTCAGGTCAGGATGGGAGGGGTTGAGGCACTGGCCTGCTCACTTCTATCAGAAAAATTTAGAGAGAAGGTAAACGTTAACATGGTATTTATTCTGTAAAATGTTAACAGATGGTTGAGTTACAATAATTCATGTATAGTTGTATAGAAAAGTTCTTTGGCCTAGGCCCTGTCCTTTGTCCAAATCCTAGGGAGGCAGATTTAGCTGATCCTGCCTGAAGATGAAGGCAGGGGCAGAGCCTATCCCCATGGATGGACAGGGCCAACCTGGTGGTGGTGGGGAAGACGAAGGGGAACGTCAGTGTCATCAACTGTGAAAAATGAAACAGAGAGTTCAGTGCAGTGTTAATTTTGACTTATATTTTAGCCATCTGAATTGTTTTTAGTTTTAGTCGACTAAATCTACAGTAAATTTAGTTACAGTGTAATGCATTTATTAAGCATTTCTCCAAAATTTCCAAATTCACTAGGTTTGATATTAAGGTTTTATCATGATAGACACCGATTTTTAGCTGTGGTGACTCACAATATGCCTTTGTTTTAAATAAATAAAACCACTTCTCATAAAGAACAAGATCATGGTCTTCTTGTCAATGAAATACCAATGGTTATATAGGCTAATTATGTGTACTTTATAACAACTCATTTACCATATTCTTCATTCTTTCATGCAGACATTTATTTCCTACTAAAGTGATTTAGTCAAGAGCAGTGAGTGATTTTTTTGTCTCTCTTTTGTTGCTTGATTAACATCATTGTCACAGACAATAGCAACTAAATTTGGCTGCTGTTCCTTTAAAACTGAATACACGGATGCAATGTACTGATACATGTCCGACATTCTAACTACTGTTTAAGTTCACTTAATACGTAATCGACTGTGTTTACTTGAATACTCGTCAAAACAGACAATTTGACATCATTTTGTGTGTACTTCTCCATTCATAAGGCACAAAAGAGTACTCGTGTGCTGTGTGAGATGTGCTTTCTGCATGTGTATGCTTCGGTGTCTGCGCTCAGAAAACCAGACTGAACTGAGTTCTCTCTTGTGTCGTCAAATTTATCCATATGTCTACTCTTCTCTTACTCCCTCATATTGACATTTTTGAATGTTTTATAAGACGTGCAGTAAGTGTATGTTAGCTTATGTCCCACCGGTTCATAAGTACGCATCTAACCTCCTGACCACGCAGCAGATTCGTTCTGAATGAATCTCTTCCCAAATCATCCCTCCCTAACATTTTCGTCTCGTTTTTATTCATTGACGAAAATGTCAATCGATTTTCGTCATAGTTTTTGTCATTCAAAACAAGTTTTAGTTCGTTATCGTCTCTTTTTTTGTCTGTGAAAAAAAAATGTTGTTGACGAAAATGACAATAATTATTTGTCAACGAAATTAACACTGTTTCAGTGCTTATATACTCCAGTTGTCAAGCAGTGATTGGCCAGACCTGTTAGTATGAATGAATGACATGGCATTAGAATCTTCCTGACAGAACTTGCACTTAAGCATTCACTTCTATCAGAAAGACTTAAGGCATTGCACACTGAGTCCGAAATTTTCGCATGCGTTTTTCCGTTTTTTCGTATTCCCCATCCTTTCCTATCAAAATGCATGCAACGGATGCGAAAACGCAGAAAATCGAACCTGATCCGAATTTTTTTTGATGGACGAAAGTTTCGGAGGCAGTGTGAAAACGTGATTGACACAACGTGAGGTCGTATTTATTTTTTAACGTGCGAAAATTTCGGACTCAGTGTGCAGAGACCTTTAGAGAGAATGTAAACATTAACATAGTGTTTATTCTGTAAAGTGTTAACACATGGTGGTGAGTTACAATAATTCATGTATAGTTGTATAGAAAAGTTATTTTGCCTAGGCCCCATCCTTTGTCCAAATCCTGGGGAGGCAGATATAGCTGATCCTGCCTGAAAATGAAGGCAGGGGCGGAGCCTATCCCCATGGATGGACAGGGCCAACCTGGTAGTGGTGGGGAGGATGAAGGGGAACGTCAGCATCATCAACTGTGAAAAAATGAAACAGAGAGTTCAGTGCAGTGTTAATTTTGACAGCAAATTTTGATTTAGTTTTAGTCATAGTCTTTTGACTGAAATGCCATTTAGTTTTAGTCATATTTTAGTCATCTGAATTGATTTTAGTTTTAGTCAACTAAATCTACAGTAAATTTAGTCGGCTAAAATCAAATGGGTTGTTATAGTGTAATGCATTTATTAAGCATTTCTAAAATTTCCAAATTCACTAGGTTTGATATTAAGGTTTTATCATGATAGACACCGATTTAACTGCGGTGACACACAACATGCCTTTATGTTGAAATGAAATAAAAACACTTCTCATAAAGAACAAGAACATGGTCTTTTCAATGAAATGGTTATACAGGCTAATTATGCATTCTTTATAACAACTTGTTTACCATATTCTTCATTCTTAAACCTTAGGGCTACTAAAGTGATTTAGTCAAGAGCAGTGAGTGAGTTTTTGTCTTTCTTTTGTTGCTCGATTAACATCGATGCCACAGACAATAACAACTAAATTTGGCTGCTGTCCCTTTAAAACCGAATACACGGATGCAATGGATGCAATGTACTGATACATGTCTAACATTCTCCCTACTGTTTACATTCACTTAAGACATAATCGACTGTTTACGTGAATACTCATCAAAACAGACAATTTGACATAATTTGTGTATTTCTCCGTTCATAAGGCACAAAAGAGTACTCGTGTGCTGTGTGAGATGCGCTTTCTGCATGTGTATGCTTCAGTGCCTGCGCTCAGAAAACCAGACCGAACTGAGTTCTCACTTGCGTTGTCAAATTTATCCATATGTCTTCTCTTCTCTTACTCCCTCATATTGACATTTTTGAATGTTTTATGAGACGTGCAGCAAGTGTATGTTAGCTTATGTCCCGCAGGATAGATCAATAGGCTATGATACATCTAACCTCCTGACCACACAGCAGAATCATTCTGAATGAAACTCTACCCAAATCATCCCTCCCTAACATTTTCGTCTCCTTTTTATTCGTTGACGAAAATGTCAATCGATTTTCGTCATAGTTTTTGTCATTCAAAACAAGTTTTAGTTCATTATCGTCTCATTTTCGTTGATGAAAAAAAATGTCGTTGACAAATTATGACGAAAATTATTCGTCAACGAAATCTGATGATTGTCCCCCCTAAAAATATCATTACAAACCACTCTGTGTATTGTAAATAATATAATGGACAAATACTTAAAATAATTGTGTAAGTAGTAAAACATATGAATGCAAAAAAGCATTTTGAGTTTAGAAACCTTTTGAGTCCCCCTCCTTTGCCTCACAGTGGTTTGGTCCACTGCCTGCTTTCCCCCTTCACCTATACACACACGAGTCCGGTGGACAGAACCCAGTTCTTCAGCAGTTATGTTTAAGTAGGCTGGCAATGCTATTTTATTCACTTTAAACTTCGGATGAGGTGATTGTTTCTCTTTAATACAGATGATACTGGATCATTAATACATTAGTCATGACAAAAAATGATGACATTATCCGGTGTGTTTTTTCTATGAGTGATTACAAGGTTACCTAGCTTAGCTTAATACCGTAGCTTGTTGGATTGTAAGTCACCCACTACAACTAACATGGCGATAAGCCTGTGTGTGAACTGATATTAGGCTAATATTGTTACCTACCGATTGTGGGTTTTGCTCAATATGATGTTAAGTGGCAGATCAGTGGGCTTGCTGTGGTTGAATATCTAAATTGGAGATCTCCTCAGTCCCAGACAAAACCTAAAATACTATGTGAAGGACAAAATATTTTAATAATTATAATATGACAGCATAATTATAATATGACAACAGGGTATGTCTCAATCAGCTCCCTTGTACAGTAGTCAGGGCACTGATCAGGGAGTCGGCCATTTTACGGGCTGTCTCAATCGCAAAATCCTTCCAGTACACTGGAATGTTCGCTCCCTGAAAAATCCCACAATGCACCGCAAAAACTAGGGAGCATCGGCACTCACCATTCTCCCTTAACAGAAATAACGTCACATTTTTGAAGCATGAAACAAACCACTCGAGCGAACTCGATAAATATAATGATACACGATAGAAGATTTGAAAAGACAAACAGTTTTTTAGTATATTTCAACAAACACATCGCTAAACAAGTAATGAACACATTTGATTAACATTTATAATTAAAATTTAGTTGAAATGTTGTAAGAACATGTAACAGAATGATGTGTTTAAAGAAAATAAAAATAATATCAAAAAGAGATTGGTCCTGTCTGTTGTTTATTAATTCCACCGATGACATTCTACTATGTTGTCCATTGATGCTGTACGTAGTCATGTCACTGGAATTTGAGTGATCACTGTCCCAATGTGCAGTGAGTCAGGGAACTTACCAGTGACCGAATTTGTGTACATGATCTACTGATTCACAAGCTCGGGAGCTAGAGAACTAATTGAGACGCACCCATGGTCTCCATGCTATGTACACATGCTGTGCACTAGTGTTGCTTTCATCAATGAAAATTATTCCACTCAGGGAACCCCCCAAAAAGGAGAGAGAAATAAAATAAGAAAATCATATCAGCATGTTTCATAAGTAAAAGGAACACTCAATTTTGTGCAAAGGCCACGATAGTCCATGAAATACGAAGGCCACGATAGTCTGTGAAATTCAAAGGCCACGATAGGCCGTGAAATGTGAAGTAGACGATAGGCCGTAAAATACAAAGGCCCCAATAGGCCGTTAAATACAATGTTGAAGATAGGCCGTGAAATGCAAAGGCCCCGATAGACTGTAATATGTGAAAGACCCGATAGTAGGGGTGTAACAATTCGCTCATTTTCTCAATGCATCGATTACCTACCCTGATGATGCATATGCATCGATCTTGGAACATGGATTTTTTGAATCGTGAATCATTGATTTCGGCTAACAATCAATGTAAAACTAAGAATCAAATGAATCGTGATTGTTATAGATGAAAAATATACATTAAATTTCTACAAGCATGAATTAAATAATTTCAAATATCAGTATTCAGCATTTTATGTTTAAAATAAAGCATTATTTATGCATTTGTAACTGCAGGTTAAATGCATCCATGTCTCCTCTGAGATCCATTAAACTGTGTAAATACATCTAAAAACCACTTCAGATGCAGATTCCAGAAATGTTTTCTTATGTTGGAATGAAAGAGACTAAGTACCAGATGAAGTGCCTCTTATGCTTACCCAACGATACAAAATGGAAGAAAGAATTAATACTGAACACATCTTGCTACTCAAACTATGAATACTTTTAATATACTGTATTTATTTGCTCCTTTTCCATTTTGCATTTACTTGTACTTTATATATTAAGTATTGAAAGTAAAAGTACATTTAACATATATAAAAAATACTTTTCATACTTAAGTACAACAAAGATCACATACTTTAAGACTTTTACTCAAGTAATATTTTAAACGGTCACTTCAACTTCTACCAAAGCCATTTTCTGGTCAAGTCAAGTCACCTTTATTTATATAGCGCTTTTAACAATACAGATTGTGTCAAACCAACTTTCCAATATCAAAATAGTAAAATAGTGTGTCAATAATGTAAAATGACAAGATCAAACACTCAATTTTCAGTTAAAGGCATTTCGTTTCAGTATAAATACATCCGGCTTCACTACTGTTCGGACGCTCTTGCTTACTGCTCTGCGCTTTGCTCCCTGCTTATGTACTTTTCTCAGATTTTTCTAAGATTTTAACTTCAGCAGATCAGCACAGTGCTCAAACACCACATTTTTGGGAGAAACACAAACTAAAAACTTTTCGAGACTAGACTAATACTACAAAAGAAGAATCTTTGCTTCCCACTGCCAACAGCTTACATTCCGGAGAAGGGAAAACATAGCTGTCTACGAGAAAATGCCTCTTGTGGAATCTACTTGCTGCATGAACTGCCACAGACTTCTACAAAGGATTGCAGTTCTTGAAACAAAGTTACTTGCTGGACT
>JAFVLL020015664.1:0-14537 GCA_021397915.2 Tor tambroides | reverse complement strand
AAAAAAAAAAAAAAAAAAAAGGTACAGGATGTGAAAATTTAATATTGATGTATTGATCTGACAATCAATCTGATCTTTAATATTGATATATAATATTGATATATCGATTGATATACTCCTGAATCGAATCGTAATCGTATCGTAGAATTTTTTTGAGGTATCGGCAAATATCGTATCGCTGGGTATGAGAATCGATATTGTATTGTATCGTGACGAACCATCCGATTTACACCCCTATAAAATAACACTGGTGTGTATTTCTATTCCTTAAGAGGGATTTTCGGAGAAACACCTGAACCAGAGTTGATATTTAAATAAAACTAAATTGAGAACTCCATTAAGTCTCCCGAGCTTTGAAAAAGCAAGCTCTGAGCAATAAAAGCCAATAGAATAGGTTGGCAAATAATGCTCACAAGTCATTAGAAGCCTTAATGGACTTCCATCTGTAAGCCTTGTTGTTGATTCTGTATCTTTAATGTCTGGTGTATTGAATCACCTGGAGCGTAGCAGCAATGTACCACTATTTTCCTCAATCAGCCATCTCCTCCTGTTGCTTTGTCATCGGTGCGCTGTGATTGGCTGATTCTTGTAAAGGGCACAACCCGTTTTTTTCATGCAGTGCTTGACAACGTGGCCTTTTGACAAAAGCGGGTTATTCATAGGTTTGCGTTTATCTGTACGCAGGCATGTCATGTAGCATCTGTCTGTCAGATAGACGTCAGCGTCCTTTCATCCGCACGCACACACATTTCTGCTGACCTCAGAGCAGTACATTAGCCGCGGTGAGGAGTCCCACATGTTTGATCGCATCCTGATAGCTCCTGATTAAATCAGTCTAATCTGATTAACAGTAATAGAAGAAGATCTTACTAGTAGCGGCCTGAAATTTTCCCAGATCAAAAGAACAAGACAAAGCATCTGCCTTTCAAACACACTCAGCAGCCCACTTATCAAACAAACGCTCTTCCTGGATCTTTTTAATAGAAAATTATTATGGTGTTCTTTCGCATAAACGTACACAAAGTGACACTTGCCATGATTATTTTGGTCGAGTAAATCTTACGAAAACATATACAGGTCACAGTTTACCACTAAAACAAAAAAGGAAGGGGAAAAAAACTATTTTTTGCCTAAAGAAATTGAAGCTTTTGTTTAGGACTGTGTAGATTTTTGGCATTTGATTGATTGATTGATTGATTGATTTGATTGATTGATTGATTGATTGATTGATTGATTGATTCATTGATTCATTCATTCATTCATTCATTCATTCGAGTTTGACTATTTTGACTTTATTAAATCTGTTTATTTAGACAGTTGTTTTGCAATTAAACATGCCTGCAATCGAGTTTGCAATTTTTGATTTAGACAGTGTTTTTTTTTTTATTCAGACTATTTATATTGACGTTTTTTTTTGCCTGTTTATTTAGAATTTTCATGTATTTGTTTAAGCTTATTTAATTATTTTGACTTTTTTTTATTATAAATTAACACATTCCTGCAATTGACTAATTGATTTATTCATTGATTTATTGATTGATTTAGGCTATTAATTTTTTATTTAGACTAATTATTGTTTTTGCCTACTTATTTACTTTAGACTTTATATGTATTTGTTTAGACTTATTTACTTTTTTTTTATTAGAACAATTATAAACATCCCTGCAAATGATTGATTGATTGATTGATTGATTCATTCATTTATTGATTGTTAGACTATTTAGACTATTTATTATTTTATTTAGACTATTTACACAATTGTTGCCTATTTATTTATACTTTTATGTATTTGTTTAAACTTATTTACTCATTTTGACAGTTTATTTTTGATTAGAACAATTAAAAACATCCCTGCAATTCTCATTACTGTAATGTTTTTTGTTTGTTTGTTCTCGCATACAGTATTAAAGTGAATCTCTTGAAAAAATGTCCTGGAAAAAATATGTGAAGAAACAGAAGCTAACATTTAAGACCATATAGAGTTGACATTTATTATTTACTTATTTACTTATTTACTTGCTTGCTTACTTAACCCCATTCTATTTATTTAGACAATTTATAGACAATTTATTTTTTTTCTTAGACTATTTAGAAAATGTATTTATTTATTCATTTGTTTATTTATTTATTTTTAGACTTCTTTATTTAGACTTAGATGTCTAAATAATGCTCTTAAAATATGCCTTGTTTTCTTTATGCAGTGATGCTTATTTTGCTTGATTATGTGGTGAAGAGTAACTTGGGCATGTTTCTGACGGGTTTTGTGAGGTTCACCCAGTCATGTGACCTCTTTTGTCGACGCTTTGTGATTGAAACTCCAGCAGTACCTGAGGGCAGCAGGAATAACAATGACGACTTTCTGTGAGATATAGAGAGATCTGTATGCACAGCAGGCTGTGTCATTCTTCCTGTGCTGTATTTGGGCACTATCTAATCCCGGCAGTGTGGACATGTGCGTACAGTACATCCCCTCTGGTGGTGGCAGAGATTGTCTGGCCGCTGCTGCTGCAGTGCATTAGGCTCAGGCCCTGACGGCTGTCTGGATGACGCGCTGCTAGTGTACGAGCTGCGGTAATGGGACAAGGGCGCCCACACACTGCAGAAACCACAGAGTCCAATGGCCTGTCAGAGACATAGTGGCTCTGACTACGTACCCTTCACCCATCCCTGCCACTTACAATATCAATGAGACACTCCCACCGCCGACCCATTTTAACAAGCTCTAGCACTGCTTCCTCACACACAGTACTGCCTGCTGCCCTGTTACATCTGGAAAAGAAAAAAAAAAACAGTATTTCATTTTAGAGGACAACTAGACTTATGTGTTTTTTGAAGAAAATACGATTGCCGCTTGTGACTGCAAAACTCGCAGCCAGTGGCAAGAGTATTCTGTTAGTTTCTAGTAGGAATGCACTGATATGAAAATTTTGGCTGATACCGATAACCGATAATTCTTATATTTGAAATCTGACAACTGATTTGTTGGCTGATTAAAGTTAAATCTAAATCCAAATTTTTATAGAATTTGAGAACCTTATTCCAAAAACAAGTCTTTATTGGCTTTAATATATTGGCTAAATTTTCCTTGTTGTGCCGATAACGGTAACGTTAAAAAGAACATATCAGCTGATACTGATGTGGTGGACGATATATCGTGCATCTCTAGTTTCTAGGCCATCCTGAGTGGTTGCTAGGGTGTTCTGGGTGGTTTCTAGGGTTTTCTGAGTAATTGCTAAGTGGTTGCCTAGGGTGTTTTAAGTGGTTTCCCCTAGAGGTCGACAGATTGATCGGTTTTACTGATTAATCGGCACTGATAGTTGATTTCTAGAACTTTCGGCTATCGGCAAAAATCCATGCTGATAGTTTTTCCGGGTTAAGTTGGGTTAAGGTTGACTAGATGTTGAATTAGTAGAGAAAGATCAGCAGTTTGCGTTCAAGGCTGAGAGGACGCGAACATTAGTATTACCTCAAGCGGTTAAAACAATGTGACCAAAACACATGCAAGTCTGACCCAAATGTATAATGTCGCGATTGTTGCCATTTTGATTTTATTTGCATCAGTTTATGTTCAGCTGGTCACATTAATGCATTTGTTAGCAGGCAGATTTAAAGCTATGATGTGAGAAAGGAAATTGATATGTTCATTCAGCCGACAGAAATCCTGCCGCGCCTCTCACAGTAAGTTTTCCATTAAATTACATTGTTTGTCCCAAATTGCTGTTAACGTACATAATGACTTCACCCTAGACTGTAAAATTGTGTATTGTGCATTTTTTAGCCAAACATTTATCTTTCTGTGATTCTAATAAAGTCTGTATGCTTCATTTAGAGAGCTATAATGTAGATAGTTTTTTTTAAACGCCGAACCTCAAACTCATCTGTGCCACTTTGTTCATTCTTGAAGTAAACTTTCGCCCATTTGATGATTAAATAAACTGTTTTAGACTGCCGCTCGAGTTGACCCGTGATGTGTCCTGTGTGTGATACCTGTGAGTTGTCCTAAACGTGACGTGGTGCTGTGTTTTTGTCTGGTGTGTGACTAACATATTTTGTATTTTGATAGATAATCAAGTGTTCTAAAATAAAGCAAATAAAGTGTGAGAGCATGCATACAATATTCATATGTAGGTAATTGCAATGCTATGGCCTTTGTGTAGATATTTAAAGATGGCCATCTTTAAGCATGACTTTTGAAATGGAATGGTAACACTTCACAATAAAGAGTCCATTCATTAAGGTTGATAAAAATCTGTAGAAGTATTGTTCCTTGTTGTGTGTTAATTTCAACATATACCAATACATTTTTACATTTTAAAGTTGCTTCTGTTAACATTAGTGAACTATGAACTAACTTTAATGATCAATATATAATTATTAATATTTTTATTTATTTAAAAAAGTATGGTTCAGTACTGTTTTTTTTTAAAGAGTAAAGCGCTATTTTAGTTTCCGTTCAGGATCCATTTTAAAAACTATCGTTTGATTAATCCGTATTGGCCAGTGTGGTCCTACGTAGATAACGGTATCGGTAAAATCCACTATCGGTCGACCAGTGCTAGTTTTGCGGTGACACAAGTGTTCTGTTGGTTTCTAGGGCATTCTGAGTGGTTATGTGGTTGCTAGACTGCTCTGAGTGGTTTCTATGGGTTCTGAGTAGTTGCTGAGTGATATGTGATCATTTATGTGGCATTCTGAGTGGGTGTTTTAAGCAGTTGCTAGGGTGTTCTGGGTGGTTATAAGGTGTTCTTACACCTTGCTAAGTGGTTGCTAGGGTGTGCTGTTAGTTTCCTGGGCTTTCTGTGGTTATGTAGTTGCTAGAGTGTTCTAAATAGTTGCTGTGATGTTCTTGGTGGCATTCTGAGTGCTTCTTAGGTGGTTGCTATCGTGTTCTGGGTGGTTACTAGGGTGTTCAAGTGGTTGCTAGGTGGTTTCTTATTGGGTTTCATCAAAATAACGCACACTACAAAGTCTCTAGATATGACACAGGCCTCTCCTCCGCCAATGTAAATCTGACCCCCCCCCCCATACGTTTTATTGTCCACCAGGCAAAAATTGTAAATCCAGTCACTAGAAGATGAACAGTGCATCTCTGTTTTTGTAAGTATGAACAATAGCAGTAGTGAAGCTTCCCTTAGCGAACACCTCTCATTATTATATAGACTCGAGGCGGCCTTATGAAAACACAGTCTAATTATCACGAGGGCTTTTTATTCGATTGCTCCGTTAAATCCAGGCAGCATGCAATTTTTCTGTTGTTTCTCTGAATAGAGTTGCTTATTACAGGATGACCAAAGCGCCGCAGAGCAGCAGAAAAACAAACAATAGCGCAAACAATAAGCGTCCCCAAGGAGAAACTCGCCTCTCTACACAGCCTTTCAAAAGAAGATGCGCTTGACCTACTTAAGAACACTCATAAATTCAACTTAGCCGAGACCGGCAGCGAGAATGAGCCGGCTCAGAGCGACAATAAACACCAGCGTGCAGCAGGTGCATGACTGCTTCCATTTGGTTTTCTTCAATTATGTCCTACACCTTATTCATACATTTGTATGTGGTTTGCAATTTTAAACCAATTACGCAAATGGTCCGGTGCTGGAGGACAAGGACTATTGAGCCGTGGCCACACATTTAGCACGGATAATCCCTCTTCATTGTGCCGTTACTAACAAACCCTTGAGAGGTGAGTCTAAATAGGCAGCTAATATCTGTAGGAGACGCACAGCCATGCACGCTTGTGAACGGAGGATGTTTGGGCAGTCCAAAATACCCGATTGTCGTGATTTATTCTTCACCACAGCTGGATCTATAAACAGAAGATGAGTATCTGGTAATTGGCTGTTAAATCAATAAGAAACCATGATGTCAGCATATTTTACGGCGTAATAACCGGGGCGTGTTATCAGATTCGTCTGTACAGTTGGGTTCAGGCTTCCCTCTTAATTGGTTTGTTTATTAGCCGTCGCTAATGATGATTTATTACGTAATGAGGACGCTGATTTGTAACATGATGTTATATGACCACCACACTGGAACACCAGCACTGACAGACGCTGATGAACTGCCATTGGATATAAAGTGAAGAATAGCCAAAAAAATCAAAAATAAAATAAAAAATCCAAGGTAATGGATTATCTGTAATTTCCTGACTTGTTCATTCTAATTTTCCCAGGTTCTTTCAGGTTCAGGAAATAACTTTTTTGGCTGTATAGGATTCTAAAATTTTATTTTTGGTTAAATTTTAGGTTTGTCAGATAAGCATTGGTTGTGGAATACTGGAATTTCTAACTTTGATACGATACCTTGAAAAATATTGATATTCAATACCATTTACGATACCGCAGGAAAATAAAAACTGCCGCGCATATATTTTTATTATCTCAAATTTGTTTGGTAATTTGGGTATTTTTTTTCCCCAATAGCTTACACACAACGCAGGAGGCTTTATTTGAAACCTTGAACTAAATTTACAAAAAAAAGAGAGAAGCAAACAGTCAGTAATAAAATAAGAACAAATAAACAAATTGCAAATGAAAGCAGAAATAAATACAATAGCATAAAGAGACAAATGAGTTACATTTTCCAAATGGGTCTAACAGTAGTAATCGGGTAAGAAATATTACAGAAATTAAATAATCAAAAATAAAATAACACCAAATAGTCTTCACTGTAAAAATTAAATACAGATTAAGGCTGACAATTAAAAGTTACAAAGGTTATTTAGAGCAGTGAGTGAGTTTTCTCTTTGTCTTTTGTTCTTTGGTTAACATGACAGACAGCAGCTTTATTAGGCTGCTGTCACTTTAAGAGCTTATGCACAGATTCAATATACCGATACACAGCATGCGTTTTTTGTTTTTTTTTAAATCAACAATTTATTTTCCAAAACTGTCTGTTTACCTGAATATGCGCCAAGCTGGATGTTTTTCATATTCCAGTCAATGCTTGATGGCCATAATCAAGCTTCAGCCTACTTTTTTCCAATTGAATAGCCTGTTTAATTAGAATTGTCATATGAAAGTAAAATGGTTGAGAATGTCAATTCATGTTGACTGTAAAGCCATCCTGGGCTTTACAAAGCGTCAGAGAGTTTTCTAAACTTCCGGTTCCTTTGGAATCAGGAAATAAAAGACTGTAAAACCTTTTTGGAAAGTTGATTTTTAAGACTGAGACTGACACATTAGGGCTTTGTCTATTGCAAAGGCCTGAAAATGTACTTTTTGCCATTTTCAGATCCACAGAGAGGCTAGCAAAACAAGTGAACGTTGTCTTCCTACCAACAACTGTACATGGTTTAACCTTCAGCGATGACATAAATCCTAGATGCTTTAAAGAAATAAACGCGACCCCTGCAAACAAGCATCGCTTCGTTTGTAGTCATGCATAATCTGACTGCAGCTACATGCTGTTTATCTGTCTCACTATCAGACTAATTTCAGTCATGAACATTATTCAAATGATTAAGCACTTAATTGAATTAATAGCCGCTGTCTATGCAGTAGCAATCAGAAAGTTTCACGCTCAGATCAGACTCACCGTTTCAATCTCTAGAGATCATTTGCTATTTATGATCTCTATTCCAGTCCAATGAGGATCAAGGTGAAGTCTGGATGACCAGCAGGGAAATACCTTCTTCTTTTAATAAAGGACTCTGCATGTCATGTTGCTACTTGGATGCATAATATTTTCTCATTTATTTCTATGCTGCATGATTTAATAAACCAATAAGCCTCTGCTTCACCTTATGCATAACAACACCTCTTAAACATGCATCCTTGAGTGCCTTATTGCTTCTAGCAAATGACAACAGCTATATGCTTCTTCTGACATGTAGTGTATTAACTTAACTGTAGATTTGTTGATCAGAACAGGCTTGAAGAAATGTAGCATTACATCACTTGCTCACCAGTGGATGCTCTGCAGTGAATGGGTGCCGTCAGAATGAGAGTCCAAACAGCTGATAAAAACATCACAATAATCCACAAGTAATCCACACCACTTCAGTCCATCAATTAATGTCTTGTGAGATGAAAAGCTACATGTTTGTAAGAAACAAATCCGTTATTAAGACATTTTTAACTTCAGACGTTGCTTCTGGGTAAAATATGAGTCCATTCACTGCAGAAGATCCAGTGGTGAGCAAGTGATGTAATGCTCCATTTCTCCAAATCTGTTCCCATTAAGAAACAAACTTATCTACATCTTGGATGGCCTGAGGGTAAGGAGAATTTCAGCAAATTTTCATTTTTGGAGGAACCATTCCTTTAATATAGAATAACAAGTGCACATGACTATGGCTCATCCAATCTGATTTTAGATTATTCTTTTACTTTTATTATCATAAATTGAAGCTCTTGTGCAAATCTCTTTTTGCTTTGTCATTTTTTTTTTTCCCTGCTTCAGTCAGTCAAGGGCGAGTTTTGTGAAAAATTCAACAGCTGTGTGACCTGAAATGACATTTTCATCTTGCAAGTCATTCCTCACCTTCAATTGTTGCTCTCGGTGACAAGCGAATCCTTAAATCTTTTGTACATCACGCTGGCTAGAACAGCTGAATTGAATAGACGCTACATTTATCCCACGTACAGCAGCAGCCACACACCTCATAAAGCCCTCAGCAACACATACACAACCCCAGCGCATGTACATCGCTCTTCCTCCTCTCATTCCATCTTTCCGCCGTGCTCGTATGCTCGTTCGCTTGAAGCAGGCTGTTTATCTGAAGTTCCCTCCTGAAACACTGCAGCAATTTTCCCTTGATTATTCAGCCTTGTTTGATTGCTTATTCTTTCAGAAAGCATTTTGCTCCTTAGCCTGAGGTGACCCTGAATTAATCATTTATGTGAGTGTGGTGATTGTTGTTAACCTGTTTTCTCGTTGCCCTCAATGTTTGGAATGAATATTAATTTTCTAGCTCTATGCTCTAACCTCGTCTTGTTTTTATTTCTTTTTTGGGACCTTTAATACATTTCTGAGAAACATTTGAGACAAAGTTGTTATTTCTATTGACATTTCCTGAAGAAATTTAAGTGGTGTTTGTGCAAAATTTGCTGCCATGATGCTTGGGTGTTGTGGATGGTTGCTAGGGAATGGTAGGGTTGCTAGGGTGTTCTGGCCTCGCGATCATTATGTCTATGTATGTTTTTAGCCTGTTTTGTCATCTATTAGCTGAAAATATGATCTCTTGGATAAGTAATAGCATATCTCTCTGCTACACAGTTTGAGGAACAATGTTTGTAGCAGTGTTATTTTTAGTATTATTGATATTATTATAGTATTCATATTTCAAAGTAGCTTTTATACTTATTTTTGTTTTCATTTTTATTTTCTGTTTTTTTTTTTTTTTTTTACTCGTTTTTAATATTTTATAGCTTGGTTTTTGTGTTAGTTTTAGTACTTATGTTAAATTTTTTTAAATTTAATTACGTTTTTTTTTTTTTTTTTTTTTACCTGTTTTTTTATTTTAGTTTTAGTAATTTTAGTACTTAAACTACTACTTAAAGTTCAATGTTTTTGTCTTTTTTTATTAGTCTTTATTTTTTTAAATATTTATATTTAGCTGTAATTTATTGTAATTTTCATTTTAGTACTTAAACTTAATTTGTCTCTCTTATTAGTTTTATACATTTATATTTAGCTGTAATTTATTTTAGTTATATTTTAGTTGTATTCTAAATATAAATATAAAAAAATAAATGCAACATGAAAAGAGAGTGAACTTAAAATTGAACTTAAGTTTAAGTACTAAAGTTACTAAAACTAGCTGTAATTTATTTTAGTTTTAGAAATTTTAGTACTTAAAATTGTTCAATATTTCGTCTTTTTTATTTATGGTTTTAATATTTATATTTAGCTGTTTATTTATTTTATTTTAAATATAAATATTAAAAAAGCTAAGTTTAAATTTTAAGTTTAACTTTTTTTTTATTTTATTTTTAATTTTAGTAATTTTTTGTTTTTTGTTTATATAATTGAAATAAAATAATTTACAGTTAAATATAAATATTAAACTCTTACAAATGATTAAAAAAAGTGTTTATTTTTTATTTTAGTTTTAGTAATTTTACTACTCCAACTTGTTTAATTTTGTTTTTATCTTATTTTTTTTTAAATTAGTGTTTATTTTTTAATATTTATAGGCCTATTTGGCTGTAATGTTTTTATTTATTTTATTTTTTCATAATTTTGGTACTTAAGGGTTTTGGTACTTAAGTTTTTGAATATTTAAAAGTCACATCACTGGTTTGTAGTACAGATGTTGCGGGATGACTTTCACAAATGGAATACTTCTTTATATCATCTGCTAAAATGCATAAATGCAATGGAAATCACTAATGCATGCATGTATGAGCAATAGTACTGACACTTGCATTAGCCAACGCCACTAATGCATCAATGACAGCCGCGAAACCCCCTGAGCGATAAAAGAGCAACCTTTGAGCAATAGACTTTCACTGCAGAATCATGAGTCACGACCTTGGAAGGGCAGCAGAGGTGACCATGCATTCTGCTATTGTGGATTCACAGCGTCATGCTCTACTGAGACGTGTAAAAGATTCACTCAGGCCTGAGAGCTTCAGCTAATCTTTCCCCTGGTTCACACACACGTCCCATTGACCACTGCTACTCTATTCATTTCAGTGCTTTAAATGGGCCGCATTTTACACTTTTGCAGCATTTTCCTTTTTCATTTCACCTTTAGAGTTGAAGTTGTCGTCTTATATCTGTTTTGACTGGTTAGCATCTGTATACTATACTGTCATTGGCCGTTCGTCAAGACGGGTCAAGTTGCTTGCAGTTGATATGCAAATACAGTGGTTGTATATTAATGTGGTTGTTTGTGACGTCAATTAATGACCTATTTTGCTTGGTTTTTCATAAACAGTCTGAGAAAAGAACACCGCTTTATAAATGAGTGTATGTCTACACAACATATTAAACTCTTTTAATTCAAAAGAGCGAAAAAAAGTCTTGTTTTCCAAGATATGACCCTTTTAAAACACTTCTACTCTCAAGGGTTATAACAGATGCTGAGGTTTGAAAAGTACTCATGAATTTTACATCAGTATGGAGTTTTATTCATTGCACTAATCCATTAGGCCACAAAGAATCTTACAGCAATATTACAGTATATTTAAATGATTGGTGATTGTTTAAGCTGTCATTACAAGCATGGCACAGTTGCAGAGTTATATTGACGGGGCAATGTTTGTTGCTTTATCAGAATAGCTTGCAATCGCTCAGCTCTGTTACACTGGCTTATTTTATGCAATTAAAATGTTAATGCGAGCTTTGCAGAATTGCTGTAGGGTGGTACGGTATCTCTTATTCCAGCTGACAGTTATTCTGAGTCTGTTGGGCTTCTTTAGTTTGTCGCCTCACATGTCTAAAAATATAACCCAACTGTGAGGGCTTAGACAAAGTTATTGCTTCGAACAGAACCAACAGCCTGCTGACGGCACTTGTTGTAGTCATCTCTCCGAGGGTTTGACTGGGATTACAGCCGTGCATCCTGGGACATACGCCGTTATGTATCGAGAGCGACGCTTGTGACTGTAATTCACTGAGTTTTGGAGCCAATCCTGAGCTAATGGAAAAAGAATCAAGTGTGCTTTCTGTCTGACATGGAGGTCTTCAGGTTGTTCGTTGGAAACGTGTAAGAAAAAGTATTTGGGAGCAGCAGTTATACCATTTTAGAAATGAGCGCTAGAGATTTAATGGCTCTTAAATGGCCGGAAAGAGTCATTAGAAGATATTTGTAGAGAATGACGGAGGAAATGGGTGCAGAACAAACCCGTGGCACTATTTAACTTCAGTGTGTAGCTCATCCTGCAGCGTTTGTGCTCTAGACATGAATGATTCAGATCTCAGATCATTAGGGGTGTAAATCGGACGTTTCGGCACGATATGATCTGACATTTAATCCCAGCGATACAGTATTTGCCGATACCTCAAAACATGCTGTGATATGATTACAATTTGAGTAGATTCAGGGGGCTATGATTGATATACTGATATTGTGATATTTTGTGCCTGTTTTATGCAAACACTCACTTTTTCATTAACTTAAGTTTCTTAAGTCTCCATGAAATCAAGGGACGGTACTTATTTTTCTATGGAATATGGCAGTTATAATTATAAATGATTTATCTGTGCACAAATTTACCAAATTAAATCCTGCCTAACATGTTTTTTTTTTTTTTTGAGTCGCAATTTCACTTGGATATGTCACAATAGGAAAGAAAAGACACTCAAAACCTCTGTTTCATGCTGACTTTATATAATATAGAAAAACAAAGTCATCGGAATATCAAAATATCAAAATAAATCAAGTCACACAAGATCATCAGTCATCTGATGACAGCATATTATTGACTTGTACAATGAGATAAGCAATGATGACAATCAAAAAATCCATAAAATGTGCAAATCTAGTATCCACATTAGGATGTACACAACAAAACGAGGTACTCCAGATGTTGAAAAATGTTCATAAAGAAAAAGTTTTAAAACTTCTCATATATTTGATGACAGCTCAGTCAAATAATATTCTTCTAGTGGTTTCATTTGAGAGGTTTTCCTTTAGGACATTGTGTACAAAATTAGAGGCGCATTAAAAAAAAAATCAGTTTTTTAAAAAAAAATTTATACAAACCATAAATTATGTGCATTATTTCATTAAAAAAAACAGGCAAAACAATTTGGGGAAACACATCTAATTGCAATTTGTTAATAATAATTTAATTTAAAAAAATGAAAATAAGAAAAATATAATCAATGTTTAAAATGATAAAATTTTCCATGCTTTCAAACTTTAAACCATAGGGCTTTTATTTTGCCAGAAAGCTGCAGGCAAATTCTTTTGAAATGCTTTTCTTTTGTTGAATGGAAGATTTATGAGCCATTTTCATTCCAAACTTATATATGTTCATTTTCAAATGCACGTCATGAGCAACTTAAACTCACAGCATTTTCAGAGATGGAGTTTCTTGTGGAGCAATATTTACTGTGAACCATGAAAAGATCACAGCACTTCACTCTGACACACACACACACACAGTGCATTTGATTACATATTTATATTATTACAATGCTGTCTCTGTGTTTAACTTGCTAAACCAAATCACAATCTCAAGCATTGTTAGAATTAATAGAAAAAGTTACCAGCCAACTGGCGAGTTACACTTTCAAATACTTGATTTTTATTTGCATTTGGTGCTCTCAGGCATCTATACATAGATATATGCATTGCATTGATGCATCATATCGTTAGTCATTTGACTGATGTATCAATCCATATTGATGTATCGTTGCGCCCCTACAAATCATCATGTTTTGCTGATCATATTAGCAGCCACGTAGCAACCATTCACAACACCCTAGTATCAAATCTATTTTTTCTTACTATGCAAATATTCCCTGCAATAATTACATAGATTTAAATTAATACAGACACAAGCTGGTTTATGACTTTTCTTTCATTGAATCTCTCTCTTTTCTCTACTTAGGCTGCCTTTGATTATATAAGTGTGTGTATTAAGACGGTCACATTTCCTTGATAAAAGAATGAAATCTCAGTATTTCACAGCGATCATCTCCACTGATGCAAACTCTAATTGCAAAGCCATTATTGTTGCATTTCACATTTCATGTTTAAACCGGTACTGGCAAATCCATTTATCACTTTCACTTCTTGTAGATAAAAAATGTTTTTGGGCCAGAAAGTTTTATTCTCTGTCAAGCAGATGGGCTGAATGATAAAATATCCTAATGGTCAACCGGAGCTGGCATTTGCATAATTGGATTCCACGTTAACATCATAATGCGCGCATTTTGAAGCGTGAGTAAGCAACATCAGAAAGCGATTATCAAACTCATCGCGATGCACCGATTAGCATTCTTCATTTGTGGGAAGTTCATTCAGCCTGCAATTCTGATTGATTCAAGATAAACTACACATACGACATCAGAGCTTCCTCCAAAAGAATGATGGGGCTATTAATTGCGATTCAAGCGGGAATCCATAGGTCGCAGAAGCGACATGGAGAGTGATCACTGCAACTGATGAGAGGGAGAACTCAAGGTTATTTGTCTTTTGTCAGACGATGTTCTCCGGCTCAGCCTTTGATGTAGATCTCAAACTGAGTCACATGGCTGCGGGTTCAAGTAGTTTGAGCTACAGCTAAGGACCCTTGTGCTGCCCCTTGTGTTTTTTTAAGGCCTACATCATGGTTGTGCGTCCAAGAATGTGATTCCCAAGGGAAAATACAGACTGGGATCGATGATCCTTGAATAACACAGACCCAACATCAGTCAAATAACAATTATATTAGCTGGTGAAGCAATTAAAGTCAACATGAGCTACTGCTTTTTCAGTACACATTCCTGGTTTCATCGTGCACGATGTATTGGTTTAGGCTGACTACGTCAGACTTCGTACTTCCTCTCAATTTCAGTTCGCTTCTGTACTCAGTCTGATATAGCAAACCAGCTCCCAGATTATCTCCGGCTCCGCACCAGCCGTCCAACCAACGAACAGA
>JAFVLL020015662.1:0-14914 GCA_021397915.2 Tor tambroides | reverse complement strand
CGGATCCATCCTAATACAGATACAGATACAAATAATTTTGAGATTGTCACAGATACAAATACAGATACAAATAATGGCTCCGCTGCACACCCCTACTATGGATTTTTGAAAATTACCTTTAATGCAGAGTGTAATGTAGCTGTATGTGAATGTAAACAGTCTGTAAAGCTGAAAGTGCATCATGAATAAAATTATGGTCTCTCAAAAGAAAGAGTCCACTCTGAACCACTTAAACAAGTTGTTTGTAATTCGAATCCCATTTCTGTGAAGTTCACACGTCACAAGTTATCACATTTGCATAATGCCCACCTACTGTACGTTCTGCGTGGACATCCCACGAAAACTTGAACCCCACTCAAAGGATGTAACTTGTTTGTGTGGATAACAATGTTGAGAAGACGCTGTGCTCTGTGCTGTGAAAGTAAATTCGGTTATTTTCATTTCCAAAGGATGAGGATGTGAAGAATCAGTGGTTAAAATTCACCTTTACTACGATACCACAGCAGTTTTCAGCAGGCTTTTGCTGTGTTCCCGTCATTTCACTGACGACTGCTTCTAAAATCTCCATGAGTTCAACGAGTTGCTTTAATGTCTGTTGTTCTTTTAACTTGGAGTCATGACAAAGGACAGAGCTTACAACAGAGTTTACAAACTTCAATGCTTAATTTTATTTTATACTGTTCTCTGAGGTCCACTTATAATGTTTTCCAGATTTTTACATCAAAAAACATCATAATTTAGAAGTAATAAACTATTTTCTGTCCTGTTTTTAACCCCTTCTACAGTTTGAGTACTGTAGATGTGGCGGATACAGCTTATATTGGAGGCAGTCTGTCAAAACGACAGCTTTTAGAATGTTCTACTGTATGATGTAATAGTGTGGATAAGCACCACCTCCACAGAAGAAGATCAATGCCTCGACATCACGGCCTGTTTAGCCCCGCCCACCAATTCACGCATGTAGTGTTTATGAGAGAGGCAAATGTGCAGGTCTACGCAGAAACCAAACGATAAAGATGGCTCTGAATACAACAAAATGCTGTGCAGTGTTGTGGAAAAATAGTCTTTGCATTTTCTTCTGATCCCAACGTTAGGAAAGAGTGAATGAACTTTATTTTTAATGAAGATCCAGAACGCGTCAGTAAGAACTTGGTCCTTTGTTCACTTCATTTTACCGCGGATTTGTTTACAAACAAGGCACAATTCGAGGCTTTCCGAATCTTTTTGACAATTCAGGATTTTCAAAAAGATTGAAACTAAAAAACGATGCTGTGACTAGAAGACAATGCTGTGCCGACTATATTGGGTCCAACTGTAATGTTGCAACACAAGTGTGAGTAAAGTGTGAGTTTTTATTACGTGGTCACTGTTGCTTTATCTCTTCTTACAGATCGTTTGATATGTATTGAGTTCTTTATGCGCTGTCAAACATACACCACTGTTAGCCAATCAGTGGGCATTTACTTCTGAGTCTATTTAGACTAAAGACAAAGTTCTGAGTTCTGAAACTTACAGAATGTATTTATAGTATAATGAACTCTTATACGTCAAAAGATCAAGGGAATTTTGGTTTCTCAGTTCATAACCCATTTAAAGCCTCTCTTAGGGTGTTTATCTTTGGTTTCTGAACTGATTAGTGATCCAGACCAAGAAAATACTCCTAATGGCGTGTAAAAAACTTTAAGTGCCTCATATGCAAAAGCATCTTATTTCCATACATATATGTTTACGTTCAACACACTTTTCAAAATGTGTCCCTCAGATATCTTCTGAATCAAACATTGTATGAGAGTGAGGGGCAAATTCCTTCACAGATTCAGATGTGTGTCACAACCCCCCTCTGTCCCAGACTGCTCATTAGTATTCCATGCATTTATGAGTTCACACATCACGCACACACACATCTGTGGGAATATGCAGCCTTACCAAACCCACCAGGAAGCACCAAAACTGGCCCCCTTTCACATGAGCATGAACAATGAAAACTGCCCCAGTCCCTTAATCTCACACGCATGCACACACACACACACACACACACACACAAACCGCTGTCCTAAAGCTCAATGTCACAGTGTCCTTACCAGCTCCATAAATGATCTTATGATCCGAGACGAAACAGAGAAGTCATTGTTCAACATTTTTATCACTACTATGTGCTTTCTAAATGCATGACATTAATGTGATCCATATTTATTCCCCTTCATCTTAATTCACAGCGGGGATTTGCAAAAAAAAAAAAAAATAAATTGAGTTCTTTCTTTAAAAAAACAGCTGGCTATTCAACACAAGCACATCCTTTCTCCAGCTTCCATACTTGAAGCAATTTGCATTCTGTTACAAACCATGACATTTCATGACTTTTCCATATAAGACAAGAAATTTGTGTTGCAGAAAAATCACACAGCAAAATCTAAAAGGGGAAGAATGAATAAGTGTTGGCAGTGAGACACCTTGTTCAAAAATCCTGATGGCTTCTCTAATGATTCATAAATTATGTTACGAGTCCAGGCTGCTCTCTGTTACTTGCAATGAATCACTCCATACGAAGGCGCACACTTCAGCCAGTTTAATGAAACTCACCAATCCCATCCTACAGTACATGAGCACCTCAAGCCAATAAATCAACCAGCACAGAAGAGATTGGTTATACGCTATATGCAACTGACCATGAGTGTGAAGGACAATAATTATATATGCAAAACTGCATTTTCTAAAACTTACTAGTGGGTATACCGTTTTTGTATTTCTGTAGCTCAAACAGTTAGAGCATGGTGCTAGCAACACCAAGGTCATGGGTTTGATTCCCAGTGAAGAGATGTAACCATATCGTAATGGGACGACACTGCAACACCATCATCAACACCAAACCATGTCTCTTTTGTCAAATGCAGCTTAACCATTATTGATTTTTTTTTAAAGTACTGAACATTAGAAGAGGTTGTTATAAAATGATAAAGCTCAATTTCCTCTGAGCAGGGCTAAAAGCGAAGAAACAGTGAGCGAGAGCTATCTGAGCAATGCATGCCTCCTGAGACATTCCAGTTATATAGCAGAGCTCGTCTTTTTGTTTCCACCATCAGGATGTGGGAGAGATGCTTTGATCATGGGGTGAAACTTTTCAACAGCCGAGAGCACAAGAGGGCAAGAGGAGCTTCCATCCAGTGGCACTGAAGGAGACAAATAAGAAAATGTAGTGCAGAAAGTAGGACATGGAAAGAAAAGCACGCCTGGAATAAACACAGAGAAACCAGTGCCAAGAGCTTTAAATCAACGTATACTGAATCATATTTGAGACAGCCAGAAAAGAAGAAACATGACAAAAAATACAGTGGGACGCTATATTTGAAGCTTTCCAGTGTGGAAAAAAGAACACTACGACAACTAGCTATACGCACATTCATGTGGTGTCCAAGGTCAACACTGACAGAAAATAAATGGTTTGATTAGGTATCAGTGTAAATCTGACAGTAATTCTTCCTCATCTGCCTATGGTGGTTCCGAATCTTGGCTGCATTTCACTTTTGTTGTGCAGTCAACTGTAAAATAGGATTTCTCTTGGCGGGGGGCTTTTTCTTCTTAAAAGAGGCCGACGTATGATGCCAGACATAGCAATGCAACACAATGGTTTAAAGAACTAGCAAACAAACAAATCCAGACAGCCCTCTGAAGGCATGTGAGCTTCCGATGGCTTCAACAGGCTTCAAAGAGTCAAGATTCATGAAGAAAGGGGGGGGCGAGAGCACTTTTATTTGTGGTAACAAAGTAAACTTCACTAAAAGTCAGTGTTGTTTTGAAAGGCTGATATTAATGGATATGAATATATGAAAATATACAAACACATAAAGATTTCTAAAGGAGGAGGCAAAGTTGGAATCTCTTACTTCCCTTCACCTGGCATAGAACACAAAAGTAGACTTAAAACAAACCAGAAAGCAAAACAGACAAGACCAGCAGAAACCAAACAAGAAATTCCTCCCACGTGTTTACAAAAATATTTTGTTTGCAAAGTAGTATAATTGATAATACAGTAGCCAGGCTTACTTTCATTAGATGTTTTATTTTAATACTGGCTTGCAATTATTTATTTCAAACAAACAAACAAACAAATAAATGCATAAATAAATAATGGATGGGTATAACTATTATTCTATTTTTAGATATACAATTATTTTTCACCAGCCTTGACACAAATAAATAATGCAACGTTTAATGTTAAAATGGTTTCATTCTCTCTGAAGACATGGTAATGGTTATGACAATGTTAATGTTTTTGGTCTTGGCGGAACAGATCTGCAACGCTGCTGAATTCCTGCTGCTGTTGGCTATTGCTGTTGTTGTAGATTATGTTGCTGCTGCTGCAATGCAAGTACAGGAACTAGCTACTGCCAATACATATGCCTTTACAGTGATGTGACACTGCTGCTGCACAAGTAGCATATATAATAACCTGTAGCAGATCTATACAGGTGGAGCTGGGGAGGCTACAGGGTTTCAGAGGAGCTCTGAAAGCACACTGCAAAATGCTCTAGTAAATGCTAACCAGCCATTTAAATCTAAAGCAGTAAGCTCATTGGCTGCAGATGAACCAATCAGCTTGTGCCAAGTAGTTTAATGCTGTGAATAACATCAGTTCTAATTTACTTTAACGACCCATCAGCCTGCGCCATCTAGAGTTTTATGACAGAACTTGACTTTTTTAAGTAGCTATCCATCATTGATTTTTATTTTTTCATTACTTTTGAAAAGCAATGTAAACATGATTCCTGTTTAATGGATTAAGGAGAATTGGGTTTCAGCTGGAGAATGCAGGTTATGTGGTCATGCAAACAGATTATCAGCATTCTGGATTTATTAGAAGTGAGTTTGGGAAACCTGTTTAAAAAAAGTCATTATGTTTGTAGTTCCTTTTAGTGCCACTAGTGGTGCATTAATTTCCCAGTTCATCTCTAAATAATCTTTTATTCATCTTTATTTGCAATGAGACAAGAATCTTCTTCTATTAGATAAAAAGCTAAGTTTATGTTTCCATTCTTGTTATCCTGTTGTGATTTAAACCAAGCACTATTTTGCAAACTCTTTTTTAACATTTTCTGCTTGTCGAGTATCCATTTTGGACCCTGAGGAGGAAACATGCAAAACTATGTTAATGATTTTCAAATGGGGAAGTAAGATAGATATACAGCGAGTGAGACATGTAGAAGGGTAATCAAATGTGTAGGCACAATGTCAATGTGTGGGTACCAATTACTGCTGAGGATGGTGGCAGAGGGATTAGAGATGCCCAGCGGGCACAGATGGCGATGAAGTCCTGTGGGACCCATTCAAAGGTCACCCGCTTTACAATAACCTCTACGCCACCTCCAGGCTATTCATAATTTACAAATCATTCCACATCTACTTAGATGCCTTTCCCTGTGTTTCATTCCTCGTTTTCTTCAGTAACAAACCCTTCAAAGTGAGGGCAGCTGTGTTATCTAGCGAACAAAGCCGGCACTTTGAAAATATACCCTCGCAGGTGAAGTGATGTCATTTCCAGAGATGCTGGCTCTCTGGGGCGATTCAATAAGACACTTGTGTAGACAGGGGGAAGAAAATAGATGTTATCAGAATCTTTTGTCAAGACATTTCATCAAGGAAGACACAGTTAAATGTCACATCCCCTTCAGGTTATACCGGGGGGGGGGGGGGGGGGGGGGGTATTTAACAATTGCGATGTTATTATAGTGTCAATTTCCTCTCTGAAGGTCATTCTCAGCCTGCTATGCCTCCAACTCACTAAAATGCCTTTTGTCTTCAGAGTGATATGAGAATGTTTCTCTCTGCCGCTCTGTCCATTTAAAAAGGCTTAAGATAGAAATAATCCTGAAACACAACAGTGTTTAAGAACATGATGTATAACCACATATTTGTAGTTACCATCATTGTAATGTTGATAAATCCATATTGAGATGTGTTTAAACTAGATTTTGTGCTCCACTGACTCCACTGTAATTATACGCATATGAACACGAGAGAGCTTAAATGCAAACAAAATTTAGTCTTTCATAGTTTACCAAATTCTGTCAAAAATGTTTGACTGAGACCATGCATGCAAGTGCAGAAAATATATATTATAAAACTTTGAAGTATTATTATGTTATTATTATTTTATTAAATTAATGCCCTAGAGTAGAGATTCCTAAACCAGGGTCCTAGGGCCAAAGATGACCTTTGATTTGGCCCACTATGCCATATAACTGAAGAGGATCCCATTGAAGCAAAGATTAATTTCCAAGTGACCTTTCTGCTTTAACATTATTTGATTTATTATTACATTGAATATAAATAAATTTGATTAAAAAATGAATTACATAATATAATATAGTAGTTATAATTTAATACTTTCAGGCCATGGTCTTAAATAAAGTTTGATTTTGGCCCTTCAAGTTTGGGTACCTGAGCCCAAGAGCGTGACATCATCTTGTTGATGGTATAATTTTGTCACTCGGAAAAATATATTTTTCTTATCTACTTATATACAGTATGCATACATAAATAATATAAGAAAATCAATGTTAATATTATTATCAGTACTACTACTAACATTTTATTTATAGGCTTAATTTATATGTTTATAGTCTCCAGCATCCCCGCAACCCTATACAAGACAAGTGGTTTAGAAAATAGATGGATGTATATGTTATTTGTATAAAAATATAAACATATTCTTTACATTTTAAATGCATATTAAATATATAGATTGAACTTTCTGATTCATTTGTATAATGATTTCTGTGTGAAATCATTTTAATTTTCATTTTATTTTGGCATAAATACATGCATACACACGCCAAAGGGAATGAGTTCCATTGTCTTAAGGTTTTCAGTCACCATACGGCTAACAACCCCACAGGCACTTGCTTCAACTGAATCACCATCTGGTGTAATCTGGTCACAGGCTTCACTCATGGGAGAGCCAGTTCTTTTCTTGGTTTTCATCACTCATTTGGAAATATATCCAACCCCATGCAATGCTTGGCCAGAAAACTGCATGTGTGCGGTTCCATACATACATAACATGCTATCTTGTGTTATCAGATGTAACCCACCTCAGTTCTTTGATCAAGTTCCCTTCAAATGTCTGTGCCATTAAACCAGATGTGTTACTCAGGTAGCTGGCAATGTCTACAATTTAACCAACTTCAGCTAACTTGCTCAGCAATTGTAAATGCTGCAAAAACATCTGCCTAATAACATTCAAACATCTATCAGGGAATATTTTATCAATATTCCCCAAGTTATTCCACTGAACTACACAGGGAATCTCATTTCTCACCGCCTGCCTTTTTGTAGCAAAATTGGGGTCTTTTTTGTCTTTTTATCAGTAAATGTCAGTTTCAGTTTTTATCTTTCTTCTTGTTCAAATTGAACAGTTTGTGCTTGGAAAGAAAGTAAGAAGTGACAAGTTTATTTGTATAGCACAAGCTATACAATTTTTTAAATTAGTTTACACTTGGTGTTTGAAATAAACATTATTTATAAAGAATGGCACTATAATTTAGGGCCTGTTTATTGGATGCTTATATTTTACATTCTCGTTCTGTATACTGCTAATTTGACGATTTTTAGTTGAGTGAGGGTAACTAAAATACGTTTGTGTTTATAATCTTTGAATATTTTTTCGTTTTATTTACAGATGTTTTGCATTATTTCTGTTAAACTAAAATGTGACTTACCGCAACTTATCTGTGTTTTTTTTTTCTCTCTCAACAATGCATTTTTAATTTGGTGTGACTTAGATTCACATGCATGTTTTCCCCAAAAATACAGAATATAGCGGGGCAAGTAGTAGACTATATGCTAATCAGTGTAGCACTGTGTTAAGGTTTCATCAAGTAAAAGTGTGTGTGTGTGTGTGTGTGTGTGTGTGTGTGTGTGTGTGTGTGTGTTTGTGTGTGTGTGTGTGTGTGTGTGTGTGTGTGTGTCTGGCCTGCCATTCCCCAGCTTTCGTTGTCTAGAAAGTGTAACGTGTGACTGATAGCCTCTCTTTAATGTAGCGTGATGAATGTTAGCATGTTAGCAGGGGGATGAATAGATCAAATTTCCCCTTAAGATCCAAACCCTCCTTTACACCTCTTGCTACCACTTGCTCTCTGATGTCTTAATTGAACCTCTAGGGTTCTCATGTTGACCTTGTGACCAAAACCCATGGGGTGGCACCTTTATCTTTACTTGAAAAACGAAGCTTTCCTCTGAAAGACTACGGCACCTGATAAGGGATGATAAGCGACCGTCTGGACCTCCCCTATTCCACATTCAATCTCCCATCTGTCAGACAGACATAAATCTACCAGAGGGAGATGGAATAAACCAGAGCTACTGGTGTGCCTGCGTCTCTACATTACTTTCCCAGATTATGAGATAGCATGCCTTGACAATGTATAACAATGATTTTCATTTATAGAACACAGAATGTAATCATACTGTAAATATCCACAGTAGCTGAATTCCAGCATGCGCTAGTGCGGTAGAAGCAAAAATAAGCATGATTACAGTGGTATGCTTCCGTGCACTTTTTCCGATGTATTTATAACCTTGCGGCCTGATTTAGATTCTCCATCTGGTCTTTCGCTGTGGGGATGTTTGCGGTCTGTCCCTCTCTTTGGCGACATGGCACCTCTACCCTCGGTTTTTATTTAAGGAGCAGATCCTGACGTTTGTTTTTGTGTCCACAGCGGTTGAGGTTGAACTTCACTAACAAAAAAGATTTTTTTTTTTTTTTTTTTACCACTGTTTTTTTTTTTAGACATGTGCTATGGTGGGACCACGGTATTTATTTCTTGAAGTGTCATCAAGATACCAAACATTAGTAGTTGTAATACAAATATGACTAAAATTTAAAAATTCTCAATACAATTTTTGAGACCACAGCAAAAATGAATATGCTAATGAACACACTCCTTTATATTTATGGGTAAGTCATAATATTTGATGCCTTTTAAACATTATAGCATCTAAAAAAATTAAACATTGTGTACATTGTCATAGAAAATTAATGTCCCTTTGTTCTTTTAAAAGCTTATCAGTTAACAAATTATTTAAAAAAATAATATGGTTATGAATGTCTTTTTTACTATATACTATACACTACTATAAGACTAAAGATTTTTTTTAAAATAATAATGTCAGTTATTTCTCAATTAAGCACACAGTGCTCCATTGTTTTTTTTTCTTAATGTTGTTTGATAAAAATAATGGCCAGCAACTACATTTACACCGCAAGGCCTGATGCACAAATCCTATATTTTGACACAAATTTATTTTTGTCCCATCTGTTTACATTCACCTATGATAAACTGTTTACATTTTACCTTAGCAAGACAAGCATTTTGACAAGTGCATCTGACCAGTCATTTGCACAGTAGCATTATACTGTGAGACAAGTTTGCTTCACGTGCATATGAGCAATTGTCAGTTGTCTTGAGTCAGTGCTTTGTATTACCAATAATGCAGAAAGACTTCCTTTAAAAATAAATAATAAATTATTTAAATTATATATTTATTTACAGATTTTAAAAAATTATATTTTTTACTCAAGTACTTAATTATTAGTATTGTCAATATACCATGCACGAATGCTACTTTTATAAGGACTAAGCTGAAGGTATAACCTAGGTTATGTTGTGAAAGGTAAAAAAGGAGCATCATGAAGACTTAACCGTACATAAATAACCAATACGAGGATCATTTCCCCCCTCCATGCCCCCGTTGTTTATATGAAGAAACAATGTCTGTGTATGTGCAAGTTAACAGTAAACTGGGCTGCATTTATTGCAGTATAATGGCTTTAACTATTATAAACATGTACATACGTTCCAAAGAAATTTAAAAGGGATGGAGCAAGTGTCTGGTGAGGAGTAACTATATCTCTGGCATATGGTTTGGCACTCTTCTGGCACAAAGCAGCAATCAGGGCATCTTGTTGAGTTTATAAGGAGGAGGAAGAGGAGAAGGGGGAGGAGGACAGTATGTGAGTGCTTTATTACACACTACGGCCCTTTATATGTTCCGATTGCTTCTGAACTTCAATTAAATTCTTTCTCCTTTCACCATAAATCTAATTCTCACAGTTTACTTCCTAGACATGGAGCATTATTGGAAAGTATTGCATAGGCCAGTCTCATATTTCTTAATTCATTCTTTTAAGAATGATACATTGCATGCAACTCTGAACAAGCTGAGAATAAGATGTTGGTCACACAATAACTACGAGAATGGTATCATTATGTCTGTTGTAAGAGATTAAAGACCTAATAAAAAAAGGTTTGACAAACACAAATTTCTTTATATTTCGTGTTGAAACAGGAAGTTGGATTAAGTATTAGCACATAGATTGCCTCAAAGCTAACTGCCGTATAAACTTTGAGAGGTAAAACACTCATCTTTATCAAAGCAGAGCTCACAACACCATGCACCTAATGAAGAAGCATTACTGTTTTTACCAGGTGACATAAGCATGAGCCTCAGTTTCCTTAATGCAATAAAGCATGACTTTCATTCTCTCAGCTGGCTACTGGTTAAGTTGATTATTGTTGCATGTTAACCAGCCTTACCAATATATGATGAGTTACCAGTTAAAACCAGCATTAATGTGCCCCAAACATACTAGTAACTAGTGATATTTTTAACTGGTCATTTAGTAAGCTCAAGCAGCATGAAATGCACGAAAGCTGTCATGTGCATTCGGTGCTCAATTATTAGCAATTATTTTTGATTAAAAAAATATATAATTTTATAAATACAATTTTCTTTGATTCTCTAATGAATAGAAAATTAAATGAATTGCATTTATGTGAAATTTGAAATCATTTGTAAAATCACAAATCAGCAATATTAGAATGATTCCTAATGGATCATGTGACACTGAAGACTGGAGTAATGACTGCTGAGAATTCAGCTTTGCCATCATATAAATGACACTTTACAATATATCCAAATAGAAAACAGTTATTTTCAATTTATTTACAACATTACTGTTTTACTGTATTTTTGATCAAATAAATGGAGCCTTGGTAAGCTTAAAAAGAGACTTCTTTCAAAAACATAAAACACTTAATTACTCCGAAGCTTTAACAGAAAAAAATGCAATATTTTTTAAAATTTAAAATAAAATAAAATAAAATAAAAATATATTTTTTTATTAAAATAATAATAAAAATAATAATCTTAAATAATAAAATATTGTTTAAGTAATTTAAATGATATACCAGTTTTTACATATGCAACACATTTTCATGACTTTACTTTTTTTTTTTTTTTTTTTTTTCTTTTTTGGTGTGCTCAGAGGTGATATTTCATCCTTGTTGAGTTTCAGTGATTAACATAACGTAATCAATTAACGTAGCCTAAAGCATTTTTTTTTTTTTTTTGGAATACATAAACTGTCCCTACACCTGACAAATATCACTGAAATAGGTGTAGTGAAAAATCACTCCTGTCTGTGTGATAGCCCTGGGCTCTCAAAACAGGAAAAAAAAATAGTGAGGGGAGCAGCTTGCTTTAAAAAAAAAAGTCAGACTGAGTCAGTAAGTCAGATTTGTTGAAATCTAATTGGCTGACATGTCTGTGGGTGGGGTTTTGTAATGAGATGTGGTTGAGGCTGAAGTGAATGAAATGAAAACAGTTGAAATATTGATTTAAATTTCTTTTGTTTGTTTGTTTGTTTGTTTTGTTTATATACATGTATATATATGTGTGTGTGTGTGTGTGTGTGTGTGTGTGCGACAGACACAGACAGACAGACAGACAGATAGATAGATAGATAGATAGATAGATAGATAGATAGATAGATAGAGATTTTGGTGTAAAATATGATTTTTCTTTCTCTAACTTTCTACCTTTCACTTTCTTTGTCATTGCTCTTTTTTCACCTCTATCTCTTCTGACAGATGATGTGTGCCCCCTGCACCCAAACTTGACACAAATCTGCTCTACAGGAACAAACAGAAAACTACATAGCCTCCATCCAGAGCTGTGTATCACTCACTTGTCACTGGTTCTTGACTGCAGAAGAGCAGGCAACAGGCCTTGTAAACATCCAAATTCAGGGCTCTTTCTCTCACGCTGATAATACAATTTTTTTTTTTTTTTTTTTAGTATGGGTGTCAAATGATCAATTAATTTTATGATATTCTGATTATGACAATAACATTATGACAATTATTTAAGTTTATAATCTATCTTTGTAAAAAAAAAATGTTTGCATACACATATTCACACACAACAAATACAAAAATACTAAATTTCTATTTCTAAATATCTATTAATCAATCAATCAGTCTGAAATTCTCAAATGATGATAATAGCATGTCTGCATTAACAACTTCTAAAACAATGCTGGAATAAAGTATTCATAATTTAGCATCCCATTAACTTTAGAGACAAGGGTCATAAACAAGCCCATCTCCAATGTACTCTTCCCAGCAGTTATCGTCTGGTCATCTTGTGAACAGTCTAACCTCTCGTTTGCTTCATGCTCAGTCTGCTGTCCTCCTCTACTGAAGACAGATGTGGTAATAAGGTTCAGTCTGGGGTTTCTCTGGACCCCCTGAGATCAGGGCACCAGGTTGTTGGATTAAACATGGATTAGTGTTGACACCCTTGGGAGGGATGATGCCCTGGAGGGTCTGCTGGCTGCACTCGACCCAGAAAACAGCTCTACCGCAATCAGGTATTTGAGACTCAGGTGATTTAGAAATGTTGACGCTCAATCACACTGAGAAAGGGGAGTAAAGGAGCCTCAAATGAGGAAAAAAATAGTTCAGTACATGGCATACTTGCTATAGCTACCACTCAAACCTAGGCACAGTACTGCAGAAGGCACTGAAGTATAAGCAAGCTTATGTCCACAAAATAAGTCTACCTGCTCTCTTTCTGTGCATGAATGAGTTGGAATCCATTGACATACCTGTGAACCAAGTCACTAGTTCTGCCGTCTGCCCTTGACCCCAAACAATTAGCATTACAAGGCTGCCTACTGGCTAACTGATAGAAGCGGTGAAAGGGACGATAAATGTAGCAGTCTATCATACTTGACCTGAACACAAGGTGTCTCTCCTAATGGGACTGGGCCAATGTGCCAGGGTCAAGCAATTATGAGGCCACTGGAGGGCCATGACCTGAGTATGAAAGTTAATTGCTTTCACACACACACACACACACACACACACACAAACATTTATATATGATGTCCTAAAATATTTTAGGAAGGAATAATTCCCAACCCAAACTGAAAATTATTATTCACATTTCTACATATTCCAAATAGATGTTACAAGACATTTGATAACCTATAGCAAAGTTTGCTGTCGTTGATGTCAAATCTGTAGCAATGTTCTAGTTACAATTTTTCAAAGACACAAATGCAAATGAGATTTGAGAGCTACAGCACAACTGACATAAAACAAAACATCATCCTGCAATGAAACAACAACAACAAAGAAAAAAAGAAAAAGTAAAAGTGGTGGATAAACAGGCTGTGTAAAGATCTTTTTGAAAAAACAAACAAAAAAAAAAACAAGTAATATATGAGGAAATCTACAAAGGCATCATCATACAATAAAATGAAAACATATAAATAAATTAAAAAATATATGTTTTAAGAGAAGATTTAAATGCAGATAAAGATCTAATACAGAAGAGTAAAGTATTCCAAAGCCTTGGAGCCTGTATTAAAAAAGCCCTGTCGCTTCTGGTTTTCAGTCGTGATTTTGGAACAGTTAGTAGGCCTATAGCAGCTAGGAAGAGCATCTAAGTAATCTCTGAGAAGAAATTCAGAAATAAATTATCTGCAATGTATGTAGGAGCAAGTCCATGCAGTGCTTTGAATACAAATACTAAGATTTGTTAAAAAAACATTATGTATAGAATGAAATCAGAATGAACTACATTAGTCATGTTGTTATTGTCACGTGAGCTACAGCGTCAGTTGCGGCGCTTCACCACCATTCACAAAATCCCCTCCCACTGCCTCACTGGACAGAGAAGTGTCCATCAGATGCGCATTTCGAAATATCATCAGAATTGTTAGGTAATCTGGGTAATTTTTGCCTACTGGTTTATGTTTGCCTACTGTTTTATGAATACTATAAATTCAGACATACTACTCTTTTCATCTACTGTTTTTGATCCACTACATAGGGAATAGGGGTGTAAGGGTTCAAATTACTCACGGTTCAGTTTGTATCACGGTTTTAGAGTCACCATTTCTGTATGGTTCGGTATGTGCTATGTTTAGGGAAAAAACTATACTGTCAAATAAAAATAAAAAATAAAAAAATTAAGAAAAAATAATCTAACTACAAGCAGCTGCACAAATAAATATAATAGCGCAAAGATAAAAATAAAATAAAAAGTTCTTTTCAGGTTTTTTAGGTAGGTCTAACATTAGTTTTTATGTACAGAAATTGAGTAGAGATGAATAGAAAAGTAATCAAATGTAAAATATCATTGCATATTTGACTGTATATATTAAAGATCAATCCTTATTAAAGTTACAAAAGCTCTTCAATCAAGAGCAGTGAGTAATTTGTAACCCAAGTCACTGACTAGGTCAAAAGAAAAAGGAAAAAAAAGATAACTAGTTATTTTACTTAATACATATTTTTTTAATAATAGGAGAAATGTTGTTTTAAGTTGCTATATATAGCATAATACACATTGAGATTTAGAAAAAAATAAAAAGAATTTGCCAAAGTAAGTTTTGACTTGGTTAAGGCCTGAGGTTAGCTCCGCCTCCGGGATTAATTAAGGAGAGAGTGCAGAGGGTGACGGAGAGAAATACGTAGAGCGACATGATTAGATTGAATTTGTTCATTTTCCTTAAAAAGATTGTTTAGATCATTCAAGTGATCTAAAATTGGATTATTTGAGCAAA
>JAFVLL020015661.1:0-65867 GCA_021397915.2 Tor tambroides | reverse complement strand
AATACCATCAATGCCTCTGATGATTGTTTTGGTTATTTCATACTTCTCATCAAAAGCTTTAAGTTCATCTCCAATTTGTATCAAAATGTCAGAGACAGAATTGGCCCACGATCCACTCTCAATGCCATCTTTGATTTGAGTCATCAGATCTCTAATTCTTGTTGCTAAATCAATAATATTCTTTTTTGAAGACTCCTTAAATTTCTCAGCATATGCATCAAGGTCATCTATTGATATAGTGTAGTCATGTATGAGGGAAATAAGCTGGTCCTTGACAATGTTGACTTTATTCTCTAGGTCCATGTCCACTATGATGTCATTCACTTTTTGAGGGAGTTCATCCAACTTGTTCCTAAAATGACCTATCAAACCATTGATATCTAAGCTGTTGAGGTAGTTTTGGAGGGATTCAAATGTATGCAGAATTGCATTTTTCATTCTTTCAAAGGCAGCAGGAAAGCTCTCAATGAATGGAAAATAAATAATGTGACAGTCACTGTTCTTATCATACTTGACAAACCCAGAAGCACTAAACTTTTGATTGTCTAATGGAATATCACTAGATTTTGTTTCCGTGTTCAAAAGATTAGTTTGAAGCACTCCAGAGAGCTGGACCCCCATCTCATCTTCCTTGTTGTAAATATTGACATCTTGGTTGTAGGCATGATTATTTAGCTTTGACTTAAACTTCCACAACACAGACTGTTCATTAGGTATCAGCAAGCTGTCAAACTTGTTTTCAATGTGCGTTTCAGCTGACTCTCCATTTGGCAACATGTGTACAGCAGAAGCTCTGTATTCATGGGACTTAGCAATGGCCAATGGCTCAGCTTTCAAAAGGAACTTACTGTAGAGCTGACCAGTGTGTTTTCCATAAAACTTCACAGTGCCATCACTGTTCAAAATGGCATCGATCGTAAGGCTAAATGGCATGGCCATTGTGCGAATGTTATTTTCAAGACGTAAAGATTCACAATTTACTTGTGTCTTGCTGTTCATAACAGAAGACAGTCCTGCAAAATCCAAGTCAAAGTTGTTATTTATCTGGGAATCAAAAACTTTTGCTGTTGTATCGCACTTGATGGTGCCAGCCATATCTGCGTAAGTAAACTGACAGCTGTTCTTAACGTTATCCTCTTCCCCATACTTTCCACTGAAGCTTCCAGCTACATCCATCTTGAATGGCTCCATCTTAAGGTGGCCATCACCGCCCAGTCCAAAATCAAACATCTCAAGTTCATTATTTGCACTTATCGATGTGACAAATGGCCTCATATTAACCTTAATGTCGTGGTTGTAGGATGCACCATCGCAGATGAAATTGTCCGTTTTGGAGTGGAAAGCCAAGGTCCATAAAGTTACAGTCAGGGTATGAGTGCACTCCGATCGCATTTTCTGTAAAGTACCCATCAAGGTATTAGACAGACTCAGTCCTTGCTTATTAATACCAAAGTTCATTGTGTTTCTTGCAGTTCCATCAAAGGCATTCCCTTTAAAAACACTGGTTAGATACACTTCTTTGGGTGAAATCTTACCCTCCGCACTGAGCTCAACTGTGTTATCCTGTGCTGATCCTTTTGATACAAGAGACATAGAGGCTCCATCCCCATCGATACCAGCATTGATGGTATTCTCAAAAGTCAAAGTGCTTCCCTCAATGGTTGTCATGCAGCTGGTGGTCAAGCCATTTGCTCCAAAAGTAAGTGTGCCTTTGTGTGTCCCACGTCCATCTTCGAAATTCAGCAAACCTTCTATGTTCATTTCAATGCCGTTACTGTTGAGGGATCCAGTAAGGAGGGAGTATGCACGATGTGTTGCATCATCCGCCTGGGTTTCAACTTTCAGTCTGGCTTCTTCACTCATGACATCAAGTTCAGCTTTACAGCGCAGAGCTTTTCCAAGGCCCGTCGTACTACCATCCGACTTCACAGATAGCTGGCCTTTCTTGTGCTTTAACTCAGCTACATGCTTCAGAACATCATTTTGTGCAATTGTTTTGGACAAAAGCGACAGCTCTCCATTGACATAGGATCCTTTGATCACATTCTGACCCTGGATGATTGAGGAGTCAAACTTTAATGTGGACTCTCCTTTTCCTTCTCTTTTGAGCATATTGTAGATATAGGATTGGCTGAGGGTGGAGTTGGCATAGAGAGAGCCTATCCTGATAAATCCATCAAAGTTTCCATCTCCAATGATCTCATCATTCATGGAAGCTGATTGAGCCGAATAATAGACAGAGGTGTGCAGACCAAGTGGACTAGATGCTTCAATCCTGTAGTTGGTCCTACCACTGATTTTATCAGCCATACTCATAGTTTCAAAGACACTCAGGCTGGCATCAAGTAAACAATGACTGATGGATCCATTTACAAGGTACTTCAGAGTATCATTGACTGTACCAGTGATCATGCCCATACCTATGTGAAGGGGGGGGGAAAAATCAATATTTAAATGTAATTGAAGTAAAACAAATTCCAATAAATTGAAGATGCCATAATGACAGTCAACTTTGTAGATTAGGTTAATATGATTTTTGATGATTTGAATACCTTCAATTTTGTATGACAGGGGTGTCACAGGGCAGCTGGCCATCATTTTGTACTTAGCAATGTAATTGGGAACATCAACAGTGTTGTTTCCCCCTAAGATAGAGCCCTCCCAGTCATAAAAGTTGCTGTTCATCTTGACAGACAATTCTGCTACACCTAACATGGGTAAGGAGAAGTCCAAAGCTCGGGGAATTGTGAATGATGGAATCTTGTAGTTGTTCTCAGGAATATCCAGGCCAATGAGGGGAATTTTAATCTGTGGGAGTGTGAGGGTGGGAGGGATGTTGAGTTCAGCAGATGACTTTCCTCCCAAGAGAAGAGGAAGTGAAATGGAGATTCTGCCTTTGTTGAACTGGTATCTCATCAATGCATCACTGAACACAAAAAAGAGAGCAAAGTTTATAGTCAATATCAATGTATATAATATACCTGTATATAAAGATGAGTCAGAAGTTTGGACACACCTCATTGTATTTTCATTATATTACATAAAATATTTGTCTTATGTGACAACATGCCCCAATCACCTACATATAGGCCTCACCTAGCCTCTCCCCTATATGATTTTTTTATTTTTTTTTTAAATGTAAAAAGTAACAAAAAGTTATCACTCACGATTTAAGATATAATTTTTCTGGCAAAGATGGCAAGGTGAGCTCTGGTGTGCTTCTCTTGCTCCTCTGTACGTTCACAAATGTACTGCCTGACGCTATTTTATCCAGCCAAATATTCAATGCCTAGGGACAAAAAGACTGATTACAAAATGTTTATTTTCAACAAAGCCACTTAAAATTTAAATGAAAATTGTACAAGACATGTAATTTATACAAATCTCAAGCTTGATTTGATGCACTTACCTCCAACCCTTTTGAAACAATGTGACGAAGTTTCATGTCAGTCTTGGTGACTTTCTGATCAAGGACATCATCAATACTCGCCTGCAGCTGGCTACGGTACTCCTCCATATTTGGGAAAAGTTTATCAACTTCAGAGTTTATGTCTGACTTCATTTCAAGTTCAACCTTGTTATTATCTGCAGAGTCACCAAGAAACTAGTTAAAGACCCAAAGACAAATTCATTCCAGGAACATTTGCTTCATTAACTATGTGTACTTCATTACCGTATCTGAGGATGGCTTTCTGCACAGATGTAGTCTCTGGCATGTTAAAGGCTGTTTCAAGCTGGAGGATGAGCCCGTTGTTATTCTTTAGGGTGGCAGTGGCAGAGGTGTCCATCTGTAGTGCTGGCACTACCAACCTAAGCTCAATCAGACCGTCCCTCATAGACTCTAACCTGCTCAAAAATGCATAAATATCTAGATTAACATCAAACTGAGACTGCCCATATAAGTGTATGTCATGTTAAAATAAAAGTTTTCTAGATATTTTTCCCCACTATTGAGTGTTCACTCTTTTTAGAAAATTTAAAACAATTTTACTATACCTGGCATGCCCAACTAGGGAAAGCTGTGGGATGTCTTTGTTAGTTACATCAATTGTAATACCATGCATCTTCTTTCCTTTAGCACTGCTATCTGTAACTGCCAACTTGATCCCAGCTTCGAGGTCATAATCAGGGATCTGAAGGTCGGTGGTGAGAATGTTCTTATTGCGGTTGTATTTCACAACTGCTGTGGCTTCAGTTGGCTCAGCACCTTAAAATAAGAGAAACATATTTTTAGATGGATTTCAAATTTGTACACATTAGATAACTCCCATTCACTGAAATGCAAGCCAAATGAATAAGTTTAAAAGTGCATGATTTCCTGAGCTGACATATTTTCCATTAAATAGCCCATTTTAGTTGCATCACAGCCTTGATCAATGATTTTCTACTTGTTAATTGGTTGCAGGTGGATTTGATTGGACAAAATCTGTGTAGTGCAAGATGAATCATTATCCTTACTTCATTTTCTACATGTACACAACCGTTAAAAGTTGGTGCTGGTAAGATTTTTTTTAATGTTTATGAAAGAAGATTCTTATGCTCACCAAAGCTGCATTTATTTGATCAAAAATACAGTAAAAACTGTAATATTGTGAAATATTATTACAAATATTTGGTGCTCAAGAAACAAACAAACAAAAAAAAGAAACATTTGAAAAATGTAATTAATATTTTTATTAAAACCATGATACACTTTTCAGGATTCTTTAAAGGAATAAAAAGTTCAGAAGAACAGCATTAATTTGAAATAGAAATCTTTTGTAAGATTATAAATGTCTATACTGCCACTTTTGATCAATTAAATGCATCATTGCTTAAAGTATTAATTTCTTCAAAAAATAATGCTAAAAATAACTTTTAACAACATTTAAAGATTATGTATATGACCTCAAAGACATAAAAGCCACAAAACATTTGAATTTATGGTTCTTAAAGCATAAAGATAAATGTTCAATGCCACTGTTAGAAATAAAATAAGAAATTAGTAATATCATTAAAATTGCTTGAGGGCTTACTTTCAGCCTTGAGAACAATTTTCACAGAGTCGACTTTATGGCGCCCCTCCTTTCCTTCCCTCAGCAATGCATAGGCAATGGTTGCTGTATACTCAGGCACTTCGCCTGTAGGTTGAAGTTCCAGAGCAAGCCTGGAAAGATATTGTTTATTTTTAAGTGCATAGACCTTGGAAGTAAGTTGTTTGCATAATCTACATCCACCTGTTTCTCACCTTGTCTCTCCTGTGAGAGGATAGTATGGGGCATTATTGGTGGAACTAGCATTTGAATAGCGCAAAACAGTGCAGTAATTCATCCCAGGAAAGATGGGATTACACTCTGTAGAGTCGGTCCTGTCCTCTACCATGGAGGGGACAATCTTAGTCTGAGTGGAGGTCACTGAGAGCAACTTGTTGCTGTAGTGGAAGAGAGAGAAGAAACATCTATTCCATTCTAGTTTTTGAACAAAATAATGTACTGCTCAACCAATAGTACAAAATAAAGTGACTCTTAAATATATCAAAATATGCCAAAGTATGAATACATGGTAAGAGAGCATCTGATAAGGAACAGTAAATGTAGGATACAGAGAGTTCAGATGGCCTACCTGATGCTAAAGAGCTGGATGTTTCCCTGTGGTGCAGGGATGGAGAGCTTGATCTGACTGTCACTTACGGTGACCTTGGCATTCACAGCGCTTTCATGGTACATGTTTGTGTGTGTTTCAATCCCAGCTGCCACAAATTCTGGGATATAAACACCCATTTGGGTAACAAACTCCATTCCCACAGATGGCATGAATGAGAGCTGTTGCTGTGATCAATAACAGAAAAACATCAACAATCTCCTACTTAAGTGTGACACCACAAAATTCACACTGGTGAGAAGGATTACCATCATGCGGTCAATGGTCAGGCCTCCTTTGGCTCCAGGGGCCAGAACTCCAGATAGGGAAAGCTTCAGTGGAAAACCAGCACTCGTAGGTAGCGTAAAGGCTTTGTCCAGGAACATATAGTGGACAAAAAGCTCATTCTCTAAGCTAGATATCAGCTTTCCCATAAACTGCAATAAAAAGAGATTAACATACATACTACAGTTAGATTTAGCTGAAGAAGATTTATATTTTCAGGGTAGTACAGTTAATGTATCATATTTTCAAAATCTATGAATAACACTTACATTCACAGACATCAACTTAAATGTTTCTGTGTATAGTCTAATGTAGTGAGCGATGAGATTGAGCTCATTAGTCTTCAAGTATCCCAGTTCTGTTCCCATAAACCGCAGGTAGGCCAAGCCTTTAGGAGCATCTTTAATCTGTTCAAGGCGTTTTTTGAACTCTGAGAGGTATTCTTCAACACTCCTCATGATATCCTGGGGGACCTAAGGGAGAAGATGTTTTTAAGCTTATTTTGATGGATTTTCATTATACACTCAAAGACTCTTTATTACATACCTCTCTTTTCATCCTTTCACCTCTTAATGGGGAAATCCACTTATCCAAAACCCTTTTAACGGGATCTGGAATCTTTTTGTTGACCCAGTACAGGGCTTTCGAGATGGTATCAGGGAAGAAACCATTTTCACCAAAGAGAACTTCAATAGCTGGCTCAAAGCCTTCACCTTCAAGACCAATCTAAGAAAGAAGTCATCACAAGCATTCAAAAAAGGAAAAATATGGACACAACATACAGCCTTTTAATGATAAACTCATACAGTACCTCCAGTATTTCTGCATTGAAATTGTCAAGTGTGGTGGCTAACATGACTTCTCTGGGCATGTAATTGGCAGAGTCAAAAATCATGTTGCTTTCTACTGAGCCAACCAGCGGGACGTCAATTTTGTAGTTATGTGAGAACTTTGTGAAGTCCGTAGGGCTAAAGCTTGCATCCCCCCGTACAGCTTTAAGAATGTAGTCTTTTGTTCTAAATATAAACAAAACATAAATTTATTAGGGATTCACAATATATCAGTACCTATATTGGATATCGACCAATATCATTATTCTTATTTTTACAATTAAATGACAGGTCATCATCTAATAGTCACTTAAATTTATATTTAAAAACAATACCAACTTAATAACACTGTAAAATGTAATTTCAAGTTTTCATGCAGCACATTATATTTTTATTATGCTTATATTCACTTATAGCTTTTTAAACAATTGATTTTAGTTTTTAGTGTTTTATTTTTAATTTATTATGACAAAATAATACAGAATTTTAATATCGGCAACTCGTCAGTTATCTACAATACAATGAAAATAATTATAACTTTTAATATTTATGCATTCCTAAAAATATGTCTGATAAAAGGTATGAAGACTGAGGTTATCTTGACAACATTAAAATGATTTCTTTCTCTAGAGACAAGATCTTTAATTTTAATACAACATTGCCAAAATAGTTTTGAACATCCATTGTACAACATCCTCAGCACATTTTCTGTTTCCAACAAAAATAATTTTACACTATAAAGTCTTCATAATAGATACATTCAGCATTTGAAATATTAATGTACATACGTGCTCAGGGTTGGGTCTTCTGATTCCAATATATTAGCGATATGGGAGTAGACAAAGCTTTTAACTTGCTCATTTTGCTCACTCTTAAGTGTCCTCAGCACCTTATTTGCCTCCTCTGGGTTCCTCATGAGCATCAGATATGCTGCAATGCGTTTTTGGGCAGGTGCCTCTGAATTCTCATACTGTTGTATCATGGCAGTTTTCACCTGGTAACATGAAATCAAAATATCAAGCACTTTAGCAATGAATCAATATCATACTGGCTGGTTTTCACATTAAATTAAAGTGTCCAAGTGCTTCAAGTACTAAATTGAATTTATCTGGCTGACTGTTGCATCTTTAAGAACTTCTAGTTTGGAATAAGGATCATTTAAACACTGTAAATCTTAACAAGAGTTGATTTACATCTGATTCCATTTCCATGAGTCTGAAAGCCTGGATAGCTGCTTTTTGTACTGGCAGAGAAGCATACGTCTGGCCCATGCATTTTAGAAGAGAAGACTTTAAAGATGGGAATCCTTCCATGTACTTTCCCATGACACCAATAACCTATACAAGAAATACTTTGGTTAATATCGAAAAATTAATGTTCATTACATATCCATCAGATTGACAGATAGATAGACAGAGTCTTGTTAGATGTGATACATACCCTTAATGTAAGGTAAGTACTGTCTTCATCTCCAGAACAATCACCTAGCATGAACTCCATGAATTCAGCTACTTCCTTAACTTCTGTTGTTGACGTTGCTTTGTCTTGAGGAAGTCTGGTGCAAAATATGGACATTTATAATTTCAATTAATATAATCTGAACAGAAAATCACATGACCTACAGTATCCTAACTGAGAAGCTAACTGAGTAAATATCATTAGCACTTACTGTTTAACTGTGTTGGCAAGAGCGTACATGATGGCTTTGCTTGGCTTATTTTGGGCCATGCTTAGCATATCTCTAACCTTCTGATGGCTGGCCTGGGGTAAGAGACTCAAAGCATAAACTATGGCATCCACTTCTCTGGCTGACTCATCAAAAGTCCTGAGGATCTGCATGATGGCACTGGTACATTCATCGGTTCCACACTGAAAGAGCGTCTGCCACGTAAGCCACTCTGAGATCTTCATCATCTCATCAGCGGCTCCAGACAGTGTCTCGTTTTTCAAGCCACGGATTTCAGACACCAACTTGTGGAAGAGGCTGGCTCTCTGTTGACTCTTTCCTGAGCTGCTAAGCATATTTAACTCTCTCATTGTGGCAAGCACATCATCCTTTGACTGAACAGGAAGTTTGTCCTCCACCTCCTCTAAAAAGAGCTTCTTCTCAAGAGTGTCTGAACAGAGCAAAGATGTTTGCTTATTCATATTTTCATACCTCTAAACCTCTGAATAATTCTTGTAAAATACAAAGTATTTTTTAGAGTTTTACAGCTTAATGCTACCCACCATCTTTGTTGAAATATCTGTTGTTTATTTTCACTGAATCCTGTAGCATTAGACTCTGTTTTACTTCTGAGGAGATACCATACTGCCCCCTATAGGAGAAAAAAATAACCTTTACGCTTCATGAACATTTTAGAAGTAGACATTCTGTCATCATTCAATTGTTCCACACCTGGATTAATTGATATTGAATTTAAATATTCAATAAAATTCTTCCCCTAACTCTCAAATCAAATTGATTGCTGCATAATATTATCATATTATCTATACATAGTACATCACATATGTGACCCTGGACCACAAAACCAGTCTTAAGTGTCAATTTTTCAAAATTGAGATTTATACAGAATCTGAAAGCTGAATAAATAAGTTTTCCATTGATGTATGGGTTGTTAGGATCGGACAATATTTGGCTGAGATACAACTATTTGAAAATCTGGAATCTGAGGGTGCAAAAAAATCAATATATGGAGAAAATCGCCTTTAAAGTTGTCCAAATGAAGTTCTTAGCAATGCATATTACTAATCAAAAATGAAGTTTTGATACATTTATGGTAAGAAATTCACAAAATATCTTCATGGAACATGATCTTTATTTAATATCCTAATGATTTTTGGCATAAAAAAAGCGCGATAATTTTGACCCATACAATGTATTTTTGGCTATTGCTACAAATATACCCCAGCGACTTAAGACTGGTTTTGTGGTCCAGGGTCACATATGTGCTATGGCAGGTTTGACATCAATTGTGATGTCATCATTATGAAACAAAGCATTTCAGGGCAGAGATTACATACTCATGTGAGAACGGGATGAAGAGATGCTTCTCTGTACATTGAGCTCCAGTCATGTGCTTTCTCCTGTTATCAAACTGATAGTTGCAAGTCTGTGTACTACTGATTAGCTTGGAAATAAGCCCATTCTGCAAAGATAAATTTGTTCAAAAGTTGTTTGAATGACATTTTTGACTGACACGGACATGAAACAATAAATATTGAAAGAAATAAGGTATGCTTGTCCTACCAGGCCTGGCAAGAGGGACAAGGGGCTGGTGGGGAGACTGTGAGGTGAGAAATGGCTGCAGTCTGACAGATCTCTGACCACAGTGACATCCGTGTCAATATCTTTCCGTGAGTTGACTGTGACATCAGTCTTGCATATACCATGAATTGTACTCTTACAAATTAAAGAACAGAGAAGTAGTTAGGGAAAATCTATATTAAATCTATAGAGTGGGATCCAAAGTCTGAAACCACATTGAAAATCAGCATGTTTTGAACCTTGAAATAAACAAAGTATTAGGATTTTTTTTTTAAATATACAAAATTATGATTAAAAATGAACAACATATTTAAGATCCAGCATCTTTTCTGGCTCACTACTCAAACATGAAAGCAAATTTGTGACACTGACCACGCTGACACAAGATGACAAGTGGTCTTATTGCACATATAAGATTATGAGTTTTACAAATCATTTATACAAACAACAAATGAAACATTAATTATGTAGACTGCATTGTGTGCAATTTACATTTTACTTTTAATCTCACCATTTTTTCATTGTGTTCTTCCTCCAGGACTGGCACGAGAAGAGCAGAGATGATCCCTCTTTTGATGTTCAAAATGTTTTCTGGTTCATCCTTCTCTGGATAAATGGAAACACTGGTTACCTGCTCCACCACAAAATTCAGAGGGTTCCTGGAAAGGGGGTTTCAGAAACTAAATGCTCAATAACCAAAATACAAGATGCATAATCATTACTGAAGGAACAGGATGTATTTCCTCTATTTCCTCTAAGGGGAGGAATATGTCAGATATTATGGGCTGTTCCACATACTTCTCCATGGCAAGCTGGAAGGCCTTGGCTCCAGCAGACTGCCTGTAAACAGGCTGACCCTGTGCATCGATGACAGACACCTCGCTCAGGACACATTCTGTTGTGCGAAGGACAAAGCTGCAAGTCTGTGGGACCTCAATTTCAACCTGATGGTGGAGAGAGAAAATAAAGGCAGAGTAATCTCATAAAATAAAGTATTTTCATTTATAAAGAAGACAGTAAGATAATGTATAATGTTATAATAATATTAAACAGCACACATTTTTACAACAGTGATAATAATAAGAAATGTTTTTTGAGCACCAAATCAGCAAATTAGAATGATTTCTGAAGAATCATGTGAGACTGACGACTGGAGTCATGGCTGATGGAAATTCAGCTTTGCCATCACAGGAATAAATTACTTTTTGAAATATATTAAAATGGAAAATAGCCATTTTAAATTAATTTGTTTTACTGCATTTTTGATTAAACAAATGCAGATTTGAGAACAAAAGAATGTTTAAAGAATGTTTTTTCTTTCAAAAACATTAAACACCCCAAAGTTTTGAATAGTATGTGTGCTTATATATATGGTTATGCCATTTTAAGGATTTTTGTTGTACCTGACAGGAGATCTTTGGCCCATTCCTGAGGTTAGCTGTACCCGTCACCCCATTTTTGCTCTCGGCTGTATACTGATAAACATATTTTCTGAGGTTCTTGAACCTTGCAGACACTTAAAAAGAAAACAAGCATTTAATAATTGTATGTAAGTGTTACTATGATGTCAGTGATAAATATAACTTTGTTGCTGTAATTGTTTCACAATTGTCTGGTTTCACATGTTTCGAGTTGATCGTGATTTCTGCAGTATTTCAGAGTTAGTTCTAAGTAATCAGATCAACTGGAGACCTTTGGACCACTTGTTGACAGAGTGGCACCTCTCTGGTTCAATACTCTTGTACTCTCAACACATACACAAGGTTCATGTACCAGGGTTCAGTGCTGTAATCTTCTGCAGTCAATAGTAGCACAGTAGGCCAGACTAAAGAAAATCATCCTGATTGGTTGCAGACAGGTGAATGTATGTCACAACTAACAGACCTAAGGTTAGTTAGATGAGAATCAACATGTTGTGAATTGGTCACTTACATGGACATACGGGCGTCTGTCCTTCTCCACTGTCTTCCTCAAATACCTCAGTGTTTGCTTCAACAGAGGCACAGAAAAAAATGGTTGAATTAAATACGTTATATTTGACAAAACAACAAATCTGAGTAACTACACTTTTCTTTTAGGAAAGGAGGACAGAAGAAATCTCTAAATTAAATATAAGAACAGTGAACATCCTCTAGATTTCTATTCAGTCACTGCAATATCTTAACATTTATATAATCTGTAAATTTTCCATAATGAATTCTAAAAAAAAGAAGAAGAAAAAAAGACAAGGTATATGAGTTACAGACAAAGACCTAATAATAATACAAGGATGAAAATGAGAAAAATGGTAAATAGCATGACAGGAGAAATAAGAAAACTAGTGGTAGATATATAAAATCTTACCTGTCAATAAATGTGCACTAAGGATGAGTAATAGACACAACTTAGTGTCCATCTTTATGGGCACTAAAACCTTTTCATACAGTTTTTTTACCAGCTTCTCTTAAATACTCCCACCCAGCCGAGCCTTTATAACATACCCCCCACCCACCCCCCACCCCCAGACCTCCAAATGAAACCTCCTCCAATCAGTCAAAAGACCACAAAATGACAACTCTGACTTGTCATTCAAAGTTCAGTGCATGAGAATATCCAATATGAGAACACAAGGATAACACAAGAAAAAAAAAAATGAGTTAATAAATGCAAGGCATATATTCTTGAGTAATGAAACACAAGTGTATTAAACTACATATAATTAGCCATTTTTTCAATTATACAATTGCAAAATAAAATTTGAGTAAAATGAAACTGCAAGCTGCAGTAGGTGATGTTTCATGGTCAAGTAAAACTTAAGTGACAAATGGCAATTTCTGGGGTCTTCACCCTCTTTACATTTCCCTAACTTTCTGACTGTACTGTATTTACCCATTGTCCTACTTTAAAAGGCATGTCGTAACACCCAATTCACAGATCTAATCAAGATGTTAATTAAGGAACAGTGTATAGGAGTCCAAGCTGATATGTTAAACACATAAAGGAACTTTCATATAGTTACTACATAGGAGTGTTGCATAATATTCACAATCAGCCTGGGGTACAAAGTTAGCCTTTAAACCTCTTTTTCAAGTTATAAAACAAAACAAATAGCAACTTCATGTCACAGTGCATATAATATGTATGTGCATTTGCTAATAAACAGGTAGTTTGCATAACAAATATTTGATGCCTTGTGGTCATAATGTGTTATTTCTACTGATGTTTGTAATAAAACAAAAATAAATGTATATATATTAAATAAATGCATTTCATCATTAGAAATTAACATTGTGAATTTTGCAACATTTATTCATTATGCAACAAGATGCAAAGATTTCCATATCAAAACCTAAAAACAATTAAATAATCTAACCAGAAACGATTGTGGCAGACTATTTAAATGTATTAACATTCTTTTGTATTAAGGAACATATTTCCTTTCATAAACTGAAAGTGGCATATACCTGAGAACTCCATAAATCAGCAAAGCTGGTACAGTTCTTTTTTTGAAGAAAAAAAAAGTGATGTAGGTCTAATGTTTCAAATGCATGACAGGCCTATAAAAACAAAAACATTTTTTATCTATTATTTGACATAATACACTGCATGCATGAACTCCATCATTCCCTCTAACACAAAAAACAAAACAAAAAAACATCTCAAGCTGAACTTTGTTCAAGCTCTTCAGTTTGAAGTCATCAAATGATTCAATTGTATTTTATGTCAGGTAATAAGGCTCTTGTGGTAGCTTAACACTTACTGAATACCAGCTTGAAAAAGAAAAGTTATACTTAAACCAGTCTAAGCAGATAACATCAGGTTTGTAATAACGACTGCATATCACAGTGATTCTGTCAGTGATTAGGGTGCGCAGAACTGCGCATGCGCAAAACTATTCCGGTCGAAGTTCCGTGAACTTCGCACCTGACACCTTCAGCTGATTCCGATAGACAGTGTACCTTAGGTGTGCTTAAAATGTCTCGAAAACGCGTCAAATTCAAGCGGAAATCAAAGAATAAAAAGAAGGACAAATCTAAAATAGTTCCTACTAACGACGATCAACCAGCTAAGGAAGAAATCAAGGTTCAAGACGAGCCGCTTGTGCTGAACTCATCGACGAGCGTGAACAAGAAAAAGAAGTTCGCCAAACAAGCTCACATCGCTTTTCCGCCAGAGAAATACCAACCGCTGGTTGAGGATGATATTGACCAACCACGAGATGACAATATCAAGAAAAAACAAGACAAATATAAAAAGTTAAGAAAAGTACGTGATTAACTTTGAAAGTTCGTTGTTTGTTTGTCTGATCATGATTAGCCTATTTAGGCTACACGGTAAAAATAATAACACTGCTTAACGTCTGAGTATCTCAGAAACAATTATTTAATATAAACACAGCTCAGACAGAAACATTATTGCGGATTTTTAAAGAATCAACAACAAATTATTTGAAAAATGTATGTATTTTTATGAGTTTCATAACTGGTTGGTTATAGGCTGTTTAATCATGTAAACATAGCGACCAAATATTTTGTTATTTTATTATATATTATTTAAAAATTTCCTCTCAGCAGCTTATTATTATTATTATTTTTTGTTAACTGTTCTTATTCAAGAACATGCATAGGCCTATAGCTATAGTTCTTGAAGCGTAATCACATTACCACAGATAAATATATTAATCTATTAAAATCTATTTTAACCATAGATTCTCTAACAATAATAATAATAATAATAAACCTTTAAAAACAAGCTGCTTCATTATCAGTACAGTATAAGTACCAGAGTAATTATAGACGACATTGGGGACTCTGGATATTGTTAATACAACTGTATTAAAGTATATTCATAGTCATTTTCATTTACACTTGATAGTCCACTTCAGACATTCTATTAGGCTAACTGTAAGTAACTCTGAAACTACAAGTCAACTAACTAAGAGTTTTAGTACACTGTCAGGTTAGGGTTAGTAGAATAATTTGACCTGTACTTGCAAAGTTACTTGTCTGTTAGGAGAAATGTTAGCAGAAATAAAATGTTAGCAGATATAAGCAGACCGTCTACTAACACTAATAATAATTGGTAGTTGGCATGTAGTTGCAAAGTTACTTAGAATGTCTAAAGTGGACTACCAAAATAAAGTGTTACCTCATATTCATTCATCTTTGTTTATCCACCTTTTTTTTTTTTTTTTTTTTACAGAATATGGGGAAAGCTCTTCGTTACAGCTGGAAGTGTCTGGTGGTTGGACTGCAGAATCTGAGCACAGCCTATTCTATGCCGCTGAGTGCCGGTGCCACAATAGTGCCAGACATCCACAGAGCCAGAGCTCACGTCTAACATGTGACTCAAGACGAGCCGGTTACATCATGAGTAGTACAGTAATCAATGTTGGATCTCTATTTTTACTACAGCCACTTATCAGTGATAAGGAACTCTGATTTGGAAGTGCAATAAGTGATTTTTTATTTATGTGCCACTGTTGTCAAGAGAGAATGGCATGAAGGAGACTAAATTTGTGTGATAATTTGCCTTTGACAAGAAAATATTAAGTAGCACATGCTGTGATGGACTGTGATTAACACACATTCTTCTGGTAATGCACAACTTATGAAAACATTTAAAGGGATAGTTCACCTAAAAATGATCATTTTGTGATCATTTACTCATCCTCATGTTGTTCAAAACCTGTATGAGTTTGTTTCTTATGTTGAACATAAAAGAAGATATTTTAAAGAATGCTGGTAATCAAACAGTTGATGGTCCCCATTGACTTCCATAGTATGGAAGTCAATGGGGACCAACAACTGTTTGGTTCTTCAAAATATCTTATTTTGTGTTCAACATAAGAAAACTCATACAGGTTTGGAACGACATGAGGGTGAGAAAATGATCACAGAATATTTGGGTGAACTGTTTCTTTAACTTTACAGGTCTAGACCAAACCTGTTTAGCAGGGAAATAAAGAAGTTTTTAATTTTATTCTTTGATATGATGGGTAAAGTAAGTAGAATAATGTTACTGTGGATGTTAGGCCAGTGGAGTGCTTATATTTAGTACAAAGACAGGCCGAGACAGATGTATGGTATTGAACAGGTGGAATGAAGTATGTTATGAAGTATGTGATGAGAAGCTGTATTGCTTCTCAAGATGTAATTATTCTTAAGAATGTTGCAAGTACATCGTATCAGCATAAATGTAATGTGAAAGCACAGTTTGTACCATTTTGCACTTTTTGTAATTACACCTATGAACAAATTGTTTTATTTAACAGGATTTAGACTTTGAATTAAACAAAAATGAGTTGATTAAAAAATTAGATTTGAAATGCTTACTCATAAAACTCTTTCAAGCCTGAAACTTTCACTTGTTCACCAATAGGTGACAGCATTGTGTAGGACAACAGAAATGACTATGGAAAACAATTTGCACTTGCATAGCGAGACAGACAATATACATATGTATTTTATAATAAATGAATGAACGAATTAATTTTTTTTTTTTTTTAATTATTTTACAATTATTTTAAATGATCTTTAATTCATTTTATTATTATTATTGAAGAGGGCTCTGGGTAGCAAAGTTAAACTAAAAATTCATATACACAATCAAGATAAGGATGCAAGTGTTTTGTCACTTTCCCACACACAATACTCTTCTCTTTCCTGTTTGATGTTTTCTGGGTTGTTCCATTTTTATTAATTAATTCATTTAATCCACATCACTACGCCAGGGATTTCCCCACAGGTTCATTTCCAGTCATTTCATCATTACCTCAGATTCACCACTTACACAACACAACTCACTGCTTTCATGTTTCAGGTCTACACATACTGTAGCCAACAGGCACACTGATGGAATGGAATGAGCGTGACAGTCAGTGCATACGAACTACATTCACCGCAACATACCGTATAGTGTAAGTCTACGCATGGAAAGCCACCAGATAAGTTCTAGGCATTTGTAAAGTGAAATTCAATATCTACACCACTGTTGTTTCACAAAGGGAGGGATGGTAAAAGTCAGCCAACAAGATGGCCATCAGCAAGGAGGGGAGCAGCTGTTACAGAGATAAGAATGTTTGAGACTTAAACTGCACTTTTTTTATTTATCAGAGGGCGTTGGACAGGGATGCATGGCTGAAATGTGATCTATGGACCAAAGGAGATTAAAGGTTCATGGGTGTATTCAGCTGGCACTCTCCTCCTTACAGGTGCTACGGTAGAACTTGACTTAATAGGTGGGCTGTGATCACTCAGTTACGAGATAAGAAAACGCTCTTGTCGCCAGGCCATTCTGCAGTATGGAGTGAAGAAATTTACATTTGTGTTTAATGTTTTTATCTACATACCTAGTAATAATACACTCATTACTTAATAATCTAAAAGTCGTAAAAAAAGAACACATATCTGTAAAGAAGAAAAAATCATAACAGACATTATACTGAACTCCTTTCATCTTCTATACTCATATTTTGAGTTCATTTAGGAGGCATTTAACCACTTGCCACCAAAATATATCAGCATTAATTTGAACTAAATATTAAATGCGTTCTTTTAATAGTATAACCATATTTTATTAGATTTTTGTATTATTATTATATTTTTATATACTTTTACATTATATACTTTCATATTAATATTTGTATTTTTTGTGAAGCTGAACCCAATTTTACACATTGTAGACAATGTAGTTAAAAAAAACACAAGAACAAATCTGTTTTTGTTCCCAATGCTGCATCTTACTAATGAAGGCCGTTTTGTTGCAAGAACTTATATTCTGATTATTATAATAATAATTTTTCACTTTGATCTTATCCTGTTAACATTAACCGTCAAACTAATTCAAGTCAACATCAACCATTTTTTTTAAAAGTCTGCCAATATTACACGCAGCTTTCTGTTGTCTTGCCATTATTTATTAGACCTCCCAAAAGCTGAATTTAGAAAGCTGAATCCAATTAAAAGACATGATGCGACTGATGTTGTCTGATAAATGTGGTATTTACCTCCAGCTCCCTATATTCATTTTCAATTACTGTCAGTTTGGGTCGTTTAATAAATTTAAGCAAGGTGTTTTTGTTAGGGATCAAACCCAAAGTCTTCTGGTCTATGATGAGCGTGCTCTCTGATAAAAAAAGACAGCTGAGAAATTATTAGAAGCAGGAGGCTGCAATTATTAAAATCTGCCATTCAGTCCTAATGTTTATCCTTCTGCTGGTCAGCTTGGCCTTATGTGGGTTAATATCTGTCATGCAATCGCTGCAAGACACAAAAGGTAGCCAAGACTTCATCATCTAAATAATCTGCCTTTGTCAATAAATATACTGGGTGCAAATTAAAAAGCAGAAATCTTCCCAGCACTTGAAGACATTGACAGATTGTGTTTCATAATGTCACAATCAAACACAAACTGGCTGACTCTGTTCCAATAATAACATCTGACCTACAAAGAGGAACAAGAACCAGTGGCCTGGTGGAAGATGCACAAAAGGCCAATATAAGCATCAGCAGTTAAGATATTTATATTCTCTGTTGCTTTAAATAGAAACTTGAAATATTTTCTAATTTATTGCAACAGAAAGATCTGCGACAACAATTTGGAAAACAGGATATAACTGGCAAAATTCAACTTTCTGCTATTTCTTAAATCTATGAAACAAAAACCATTATATTAAGGCAGTCAAAAGAGTTGAATGTAAATCTAAGACTTAAAATATAAAAACTCTTCCAGTTACTTACAGATAAAGTAATATAAAACTAAATATCTAATAATAGAATATAATAAAATAATATACAGTTGAAACCAGATATTTACATACACTTCAGAAAAAAAAACACAAAAACTTTTTTTTCTTTACTGTCAAACATTAAATCAGAGTAAACTTTTTCTGTTTTAGATCAATAAATATTAACATTTTTTGCATTTGTTAAATGTCAGAATCGAGCGAGGGAGAATTTTATGTATTTTTTTTTATCACTTTCATCAATGTCAGAAGTATACATACACTTCCTTAGTATTTGGTAGAATTGCCCCGAAACTGTTTCACTTGGGCCAAACGTTTTGGGTATCCTTCCACAAGCTTTCTACAATAGTTTGCTGGAATTTTGGCCCACTCCTCTTGACAGAACTGGTGTAACTGGGTCAGGTTTGTAGGCCTTCTTGCTCGCACTCGCCTTTTCAGTGCCGCCCACAAATTTTCTATGGGATTGAGATCAGGGCTTTGTGATGGCCACTCCAATACCTTGACTTTGTTGTCCTTAAGCCACTTTGTAACTAATTTGGAGGTATGCTTGGGGTCATTGTCCATTTGGAAGACCCATTTGTGCCCAAGCTTTAACTTCCTGGCTGATGTCTTCAGATGTTGCTTCAATATATCCACAATTTTCTTTTCTCATGATGCCATCTATTTTGTGAAGTGCACCAGTCCCTTCTGCAGCAAAGCAGCCCCACAATATTATACTACCACCCCCATACTTCACAGTTGGGATGGTGTTCTGAGGCTTCAAAGCTTCGCCCTTTTTCCTCCAAATATACCGTTTATCATTATGGCCGAACAGTTCAATTTTTGTTTCGTCAGACCACAGGACATGTCTCCAGAAATTAAGATTTTTGTCCCCATGTGCAGTTGCAAACTGTAGTCTAGCTTTTTTATGGTGGTTTTGAAGTAATGGCTTTCTCCTCCCAGAGTAACCTTTCAGCTCATGGTGGTACAGGACTCGTTTTACTGTGGATAAGGACACTGTCTTACCAGTTTCAGCCAGCATCTTCACAAGGTCTTTTGCTGTTGTCCTGGGGTTGATTCGCACATTTCGCACCAAAAAACGTTCCTCTCTGAGACTCAGAATCCGTCTCCTTCCTGAGCGGTATGATGGTTGTACATTCCCATGTTTTTTATACTTGCGTATTATTGTCTGAACGGATGAACGTGGGACCTTCAGGCATCTGGAAATTGCACCTAAGGATGAGCCACACTTGTGGAGGTCCACAATTCTTTTCCTGATGTCTTGGTTGATTTCTCTTGATTTTCCCATGATGTCAAAGAAAGAGGCTCTGTGTTTGAGGTGTGCCTTTATATGCATCCACAGGTGCGCCACCAATTAACTCAAATGGAATCAATTAACCTATCAGAAGCTTCTTAAGCTCAGAATGGAATCATCTGGAGTTTTCTTTTTGTTTAAAGACACAATAAACTTAGTGTAGGTATACTTCTGACTTTGATGAAAGTGATAAAAAAAAATACATAAAAATCCTCCCTCGCTCGATTCTGACATTTAACAAATGCAGAAAATATGTTAATATTTATTGATCTAAAACAGAAAAGTTTACTCTGATTTAATGTTTGACAGTAAAGAAAAAAAAGTTTTTGTGTTTTTTTCTGAAGTGTATGTAAATATCTGGTTTCAACTGTATATAAAGACCAAAAACAGGTAGATTTCTGCAGCTGTGCCCTTACTCCTTTCATTCATATTCAATCCAATATCTTTTCCTTTTTTACATCAAAAATGCCAATTAAGCCAATATTTGTATTTTTCAAGCTGCTTCAGTTCAAGAAAAGGCTACTTACATTTACATTTATTCATTCAGCAGATGCTTTTATCCAAATTCTGTCTAAGATCTACTTGGTCTGTCTTTGTTTTATTGTAAAAGCATCCATTTGAATAATATTAATCACAGCGCTTAATGATATCCAGACCACTTTGAGTTTAAACAAACATATTTCTGGTCAATTTAAGGGAGCATTAGTGATGAAGCTGTGAAGCTATAAGACATAAAGCATATTGTGAACGCTGTGTTCGATTAATCAAAATCAATTCACAAAGTGTCCAACCTTAAAAACCTGTTTTAAATTTACTTTTGCGCTTATGATACACCTGGAAATCTCTTGGACTGGCTTACTGATCACGGGTGGATGGTGCAGGGGCTCCTATCACGGAGGTCTCTGCTCCGGCTGGCTGAGTCCCTGCTTTAGGCACCTTATTAATCAAACTACGCCTATCTCCAGCCCTCTGATACATCACTCTCTACAACTGACATTTAGCTATCTGGCCACCAATCAAGAGCGTTGCTATTTAACCCAGCCCAATTTAACCTCAGCATTTGGGCTCTTACCCATGAGACATTTTGCTGAAAAATGACAACATAGGAAAACAGCAAGAACACATTAGAATATAATTATATGATTATAATACAGAGTTTGAAATGTATAAGTTAAGGAATTAAAAATAACTGCTTTCTGTTTGAATATATTTTAATATTTAATTTATTCCTGTGACGAAAAACTGAATTATCAGCAGCCATTACTCCAGTCTGCAGAAACATTTCTTATTATTATCAGTGTTGAAAACAGTTGTACTGCTTATTAATTGTTGTAGAAATCGGATACATTTTGTTCAGGCTTCTTTGATCAAAAGAACAGCTTTTATTTGAAATATAAATCTTTTGTAACACTATAAATATATTTTACTAAATAGCTCTTTCTTTTGGTCAATTTAATATGTCCTTGCTGAATAAAAGTAACAAGCTCTTAAAAAAATCAGAATCTTACTGACCCCAAACTTTTATGGTAGTTTATACAGCACTTTTTGTCCATACAGCAGATCATGCAGCTCCTTTACAGCTTCATAAAGTCAATTACATAAACTGCGTATGAATTCAGGAATGTTAGATGATGCTCAGTGAACTGTGAGGTATGCCAACATACAGGTGTGAATTATTGCTTAATGTAGATAACTGGGATCTGATAAGGATTTAATATTCACTTTAGGCCCAAAAATGTGCATCTGGGTCTAACTGAAGAATGGTTAGACAATGTATTCAGTGTCATCACAACAATAATGACTGTATCATTAGACATGCACAGTAAACTTCCTGCTTTTTTCCCCATAGAAATATCCATTGACAGTGCATTTGCAGTCCTACTAAAACCTAGCTTTGCAATTAAAGGAAATCCATGTCGGAGTCTTTTAATTGATGAAATACAAAATCTCTTAAGACAAGTATGCCTTTCTCATCCCAGTGTGGGTGGCTAAAGAGGATCAGTCTGCAGTCACTTTGAACCATCAAACACTTTGCTGAGGCTTATAGCGGATTAGCCTTAAGTCACCTTTGTGTGAGCTACCTACCAGCTTACCAGCTAGCTTGAACTGAGTCACAGGAAACCAGCAACCGCTCTATCAATAAAGTTCTTGAGATCACAGATTCAGAGCTGTGAACTCACTTTGTGAAACAAACTCATGGGGGCAGAAAATCTTCAGATCTCCTCTTACACAGTGTAGACACTTCTTGTCGCAGATGAACATTTTGTTGCTGAGACGTTGACTTAAATGTTTCTCCTGAAATTCCTAAAGAGAAATAAAGACAATGAGAGAGTTAGGGTTGACATACGCTCTCAGAAAAAAAAGGTACAAGTTGTTACTGGGGCAGTACCCTTTCAAAAGGTACACATTTGTACCTTATTTACCCCTTAAGGGTACATATCGGTACCCTAAAGGTGCATACTAGTATCTAAAGTGTGCATATTATAACCTAAATGGTACATATTAGTACTTTTTGAAAAGGTACTGCCCCAATTATGCCCCAGCATAATTTGATGCATGATCTAATAATTTGGTCTTAGTGTATTTGCAATTCTGATCCTTTTTATTATTTTTTTAAAATCTGCTCTGAAGCCTTTTTTTCCTTTTAACAATAGTGAATACTTAACATGACAATACTCAACATAACATTACTCAACATCCACTATTGTTTAAAGGTTTGGAGTCCGTCAGATTTGTCCATGTTTTTGAAAGAAGCCTCTTATGTTTTATTTATTTTTTAAATTTTACTGACTCCAAATTTTGAACGGTAGTTCAAGCCAGTAATCTCCATTGGCATTTTCAGTTGTTCCCGATGAAGGCATAGATTATACAGAAGACAAAAACACAATAGGACAGTACATTATTTCATAAGTTCATGGCAAGAGCAGTTGCAAGCTTGCGTTAAGTGCCAGCACACTACATGCTCAGCTGCTTAGATAAATATGTAGCATTGGGCTGTTAAAGCTGAAGAGAAAACTTGAGAGGGTTAAATAAATGACAAATTACACACACACACACACTACACAGTGAAGAGTTGGGCTTTGTTTTAGCCTGCCGTCTGTGCAGCTGGTAAGTGATGATATGGGGCAGTAACACCTGCAGTAGCAGCCAAGATGTGGGCCTGTCTTATAACTACAGACACACTCCCCAAGAAAGCTTCATCAGGCCTGACTGACCAGGTGGAATCCTGAATTGTGCAATTTTGTGAACAGAGGTTATATTAGGATACAGAACAACAAAGGAGAGCTTGCCAAGATCAATAAACACATGCCAGAGCATAACAACATGACTTCCTACAGACAACATGGCAATTCAATAACTTCAGTTTGAGAAATAAACCATTGGTTTACATTTACTCAAAGTTCTTTCTAAACATTTTCTGGCTGATTTGCTAATGTTTTCCCACAGGAAAGAAAAATCATAAAGGAGCTCTGTTTAATCTGGGTTATTTCCTGCTATGATAAGAAATATGCAATTAATAGTCAAATGTTTTACATTCTGCACTCAAGTTTGTAAGAGGAGCATCTGAAAAGTTAACAATTAATTGAAACTTAAGTACAGTATAAACTCCAATAAGACTATGAGCTTTGAAAGAGCATCCTCTGAGCAATATGACTTTTTCCTCTGGGTTGTTTTGAATATGAAATACACAGAATGCCTTATGTTTGTCTTCAGCTTCTTTCTCACGGCACAGGGGTTCAGCAAGACTCAAGAATGAGGAGGACTGAATTCCCTCCCTATTATTGTATCTTACAAATCTTCAATATTTATTTGTAAGTCAGATATGGTAAAAAGAATGTGTCAACGAACATTAAGAAAATGATAAATCAACAAATCTGAATTTCAAAAATTCTTGCACGATTTCAGAACATGAAACGATGAGCATGGGAATGATTTAGTCAAGGTCTAGTGCCAGCTACATTAGTTACACTGCGTACTGGAATCTTTATTAAACATATTATAATGAGCTCCTATTAGTAAATTTACATAAGGCCTTATGTATTCATTATTTCAGAAGCCACTGAAATATGTCACATTGTAGGCCTATGTTAAAATATCTGGCAGTAGTTCAGTAGGGAGGAAAGGTTTTTAGTCAGTTGTGCATTTTAGCAATCACATTTTATAAGTTCTTTTCTCATATTTCACTGATAATTACCATCAATAGTGCATTGAGTTTAGTAATCCTATTTGATCCAAAATTTCAAATATGTAAAATGTGGAAACTTCTTGATCTTGCTAGTGAAATAAAAATAAATACATAACTCTTGAGTCTCTCTCAACATTTCCTCAAAAGACCTGCCTAGATGAAGTAAACCGAGGGTTTCCCTGTCTGATTTCCTTTGTAGCTTGTTGTTCCTATGCTTTGATCTCGGAGCAAGAGGGATTCCCTCATGTTCAAAGCTACAGTACCAGCAGATTGGGGACAGCTGAGATCTGACGTGTGATTGCGACAAATCAACCCACGTAACTTGTCCCACGGGTGGAGATTATCAAAAGCAGCGTGACACAAAGCCCACTCGCTCAACACAGCCGCCCTCTCAATAAAAGTCAGTTGAGTTCCATACATAAAGTGAGTTTTACCCAAAGTGTTTCTGTTTCTGGCCGCAGATAAACACAGCTATGCTGGCACATTTGCCAACTGCAAGACTGTAAATATGCCATTTTTTATACAACAGTTCAATAAACAAAACGTAATGTTGAGTAACCTACATTTTAGAAAAAAATGTTCCTAGTTACTGTTTTTGCTCTGCCAAACAGTTCCAAACAAAGCCACGGTCAAACTGAATCATTGCATGTAACATGGTAGTGGTTTTGTTCACGAATGATTCAAAGTTTTTTGAATGAAATGGTTAAATGAATGATTCAATTACTCCCTCATAAAACTTAGGCAGCTGACTTATTGCCTCACTGCCCTATCCGGCAATGACCTGCAGGCAGCGTTAGCGCTCGAAGGCACCTCACCTGATTTCGGACAGACTTCTGAATGGTTTAACGGTCTACAGCAAAATATAGAGATCTTTGGTGATAACTAAGTGAATATTTAATTACTACAATAGTAATTTCTCGCTAGAAATGACATCAAAAGTGGAAAACGTTAAACAAAAACGTACATTTACACACAAACTGACCACTCTCAGACGTCATCTTTATTTTTTACCTTAACTGTCACAGAATGGAACGCACAGGATTGTGGGACATCAAAGGCAGCGAAGGATACATCTATGCTGCCTTCAAAAATCAGCCAGATGAAGGCATCTCAGGAGACAGGAACTGAAGCTAACATTGAATTCGGACAAGCCTTCCTACCTTGGAATGCGTCCTCCGAAGGCAGCATTTTTCAGTTTTCGGATGCAGCCATATTTGCTTGTTTTGTTCCCGAAAGAATCAGTGTTTTGTCTGAATCGGTTGAGTGACTGTTTGTTCCAAAATGAATTTGCGTTTATGAAGGAACCGGTTAAAGACAGCAACGTTTCGCGCCACCTACTGATTTAAAATGTAACTTTTAGAAAGAATCGCTAAAAAATCCTCCCACAAATACTCAGAGGTGGCGCGTTTGCGACAGGTTGGAACTTTGATATGTAAAAACGTAGGCTATATGTCCACCTAGAGCTCCTAACTTACAGACAAGCAGATTGATTTTTACAGAGAAAATTCACGGTCTAGTGCAGCTTTTTTCTCTAATTGCAACACATTCTGGAGGGGGATTATTTTGCCTTATATAAACTTTCAGAGCCACACCACCAGGAGCTGATTCAAAATCTAATGATTCATTTCCAGCCTCCCCTCAGCTGCAAGAAAACTCTTCCAAGACATAATTTATAAATGGTATGTAGTATAAATTCAAAGTAACCTTAAGTTTTATCTTTACAGACTGAGTTCCGAGTTTCTTGACAGTTGGTCTTAGAAAACAAATCTCTGGAAAATTTTAGGCTTATATTTTGTGCTGTTATAACCTCTCATCTCATGCTAGGTCCACAGAAGAACCATTTTTGGTTCCACAAAGAACCATTCAGTCAAAGATTCTTTAAAGAACCATCTCTTTCTTTTTTATCATCTGAAGAACCTTCTTTCGCCACAAAGAACCTTTCTTCGGATGTTAAAGGTTCTTTATGGAACCATTTAGACAAAAAAATGGCATCATGAAGCACCTTTATTTTTAAGAGTGTAAATGTTTTAAAGTAAATATCATTCTACCATAGCAAAAGTTGCTCATCTGTAGTCTAAAGTCTTGAAGAATGAATCAGCTTTTGGACATCACAGAGGAATTTGCTGCACAAAGTGCATGAGGCTCTTCATCACAGGACTGCCTGAAGTGTCTTTTCTCTGATGATTTCTAGGGAGTTGTGCACCCATGACCTTAATGTCTACACAAGGGGGGGGGTGTTAAAATTACTCACACAGAGTGATTTCAGCCTTCACCATTGCAGTCTTTCTCAAAAGATTTAGCTGTAGCCTAAGAGACGTATTAGTCTCACTAAATTGCCTTACACATTTTTTTGTCTTGTGGTGTCTGCATGCTCCAAATGTCATCTTAAAATGATTTAACCCTTTTAAAAAATAGTTCACCCAATTTGTTGAAAATTTACTCACCCTCAGGTCATCCAAGATGTAGATGAGTTTGTTTCTTCATCGGACGAGATTTGGAGAAATTTAGCAATACATCACTTGCTCACCAATGGATCCTCAGCAGTGAATGGGTGCCGTCAGAATGAGGGCCATGAGATGAGATTGGATGAGCAAGTAATGTAATGCTAAATTTTTCCAAATCTGTTCCGATGAAAAAACAAACTTATCTACATCGCCTGAGGGTGAGTAAATTTCTAGCAAATTAACTATTCTTTTAACTGTTTTCTCAACCAAATGATATATTACATTTTGATAGCAGACTGTAAAATGAAGGGTGAATCGAACCCTAAAAATGTGAATTTAAATCATTTCATTCACACTCCTGAGATTTTACAGTATATTAATATTTTGTGGATTAACACAGTTTATCTTTTGAAATACTTAAAACTGTTATTTGTTTTGATTGAATTACAAATGACAGGATTTCATAGCAAAATTAAGAAATTGCTCAAGCTGTAATCAGCTTTAATGTGAGTAATTATATTTTTGAAACAAGACTATTTGAACTTTTAAAACTGAACGCAGTAGCAGTACAAAGAAAGTGCAGATAGCAATGGATTCCTCTCCAGAATCTCCAATTTCACTCATCACAGCATGTGTCATGTATTTACATGAGTTCATCACAGTGTGTTGGCCAACAAAGACGTGATAATGTGTTATCTCAACAGCGGCGGGGATGGAATTTGGAGATCTGGAGTCTCACTCCAGACACCTGTAATCAAAATATATTGATTTTGGCTCCACATTCTCTTGTACGTGTGATTCTTCAGGTAGGGATTTGACACCTGTCAAGTTCATGTTTGCATATGTATCTTAAGTAATCTCAGCACAGAGCTTTAAAAAAGGTTATATCTGTAAAAGTGTCAGAAAAATGTCTATTATCATTACAGCTTTTGGCAAGGCAAAGAGTGTGTAATGACATTAATGGTCTTTAGCTAATGCCATCGTAAAGCTTTCGAAATCCTTCTGAGCTTTCGAAATCCTTAGCAAATGTATCATTGTCACTTACTGAGATTTTTGACTTGCTAGTAGAGAAATTAATAGAACAGAAGAGCAATATTGATTTGCAACACAAACTGAACCAGTGGTTTTACATTGCCACAAGGTTCCTTAAATTTAATTTGTATGAATGTACACTTTTTTGTTTTACACAGTGAATATCGTTAGGACATAATTAGCAGATCATTTCCCACCAGGTCTGATGAAGGTAAGAGACATTACTTTTGATTATTGTTTTCCAGGTATTTTATGTGCTGTGGATAGTAAGTTGCTATGCTATTCATTTTCTCTGTTAGCATCATAAGGATATTCCAGCAGACTGGAGCTCAGTCTCTCAGTACATACACCATCATTAATAAATTATCAAAAGGAATTCCCTCTTTTATTTAGGCAGTCAATCTTAAACATCAAAGAGAAATATTAACAGATGACAAAGTACCAGTGTGAGCTTTGAAAGTACAACAGCAAAATGAATCTAAAAATCACACAGTGATTTTGACTTACCTGATAGATTGATTAAATTTGCACAAAAAAAACAAAAAAAACCCCATACATTTCAGAAATGAATATGCCATCAAACTTTGATAAATTTTTAGTATTTGCAAAATGCACACAAAAACAGCTTGAGAAAATGGTATGGAGTCTCTATTACCATAATACCAACTTTAAAACTAAAAATGAGAAAATTCAGGAAAATTTTAAATAAACTGTCATGGTTGAGTTCTACTGTAAATGTAAAAAGCTTGTACAGTATGTCACACTTCTATAGAAATTCATTTGTGTGGTATAAGCCCTCAAGCAACAGTAAATCTTTTTCCAGTGTGGTGTCAAACCGACTGCTTGTGTTGTCTGAAAGATCCTGTGAAATTACTCTTCAAGTGAAGTCATGTTTTACTAAAGATTTCTGGGTTTTCACAAAGGCCTATGAGCTTTCAAAAAGATAGATGGGAATAGAAATGTATGAATTTGTAATCCTGTATAAACAATAACCACTCAATCCTTCCTCTGTCACAGAGGCTTTCACTCTGAAGATTGTTCACAAGCCTCAATATAGAAAAGTTTTATTCCATCAAAACACCACCGTGGATTTCTATAGCTGTAGCTGTTAGCAAGACAAAGCATCAGAGAATGCTAATGATTAAAGGAATTTTTCACCCTAAAACTAAAATTCTGTCATTATTTACTCACCCTCATGTCGTTCCAAACCTATTTTATTTTGTTATATCGGTGCAAAACAGAAAAAACGGCCAGTTTATCACTGTATGGAAAAGAGCAGCATTTGTCTTTCTCCAAAAAGAATAACAGCACAACAGGTTTGGAATGATATGATGGTAAGAAAATAATAACCAAATTTATTTTTGGATGAACTATTCCTTTAAGATTAAATCTGCTTACATGCATTCTGCTCCTGAATGAGTCATTTCAGAAATGTCTCTGCTTGTTTGGTCTCTAACGTTACTGACGACAAACCACATACACACATCCAAAGAGGGGATAATAGTTTTTCTGGATACATGAGACATGTTCACACATCTATTTCCCAACAGGAACATGACAAACTTTTTTGCATTCATGAGTTCAGGTTCCTCATACCATGAAATCAAATTATGTTATGAGATAAAATAAGGAAATTATATATGAAAACATACTGTAACTTTTAAAACTTGAAACGATACTGTAAAAAGAACAATAATTATCCAACTAAAACCCTAACTAAATTCAATTATGACTGTTTATGGCACAAAAAAAACCCTCATGATAAAAAGTATGATTTTACCCTTTTAATCATATCTGCTTGCTTGAAGCAAAAAAATATTTCAGCAAGACCCCTGCGTCTTTTCTAAGTGGGATTCCTTGGTGATGCTAACTAATCAGAACATGTGCTATAACATATTACTGTTATTTAACAGTGCACAGATGCTATTTATGGATGCATGTGAATAGTACAAGAAACAAACCTGACAATCAAACTTAGCTGTTTATTAAAAATAAATCCATAAACTTATACTTCACATTCAAGAATTTTTTAGAGATATACATTAACCTAGCAACTCCTAGAATTCTCGGGTGATAGGATGTTTGATTCTGGCATTTTTGTTCATATTGTTGTGGTCATGTCCCATGTAACTATCTAAGATTGTAAGGAAGTGTTGAGGACAATAATGAAAGATGTGGCTTTGACTCACAATGTCAAATCAGATCACAAAGGGTCAAGGGATGCTGGTTAGCATGATCCAGATCCTTATCCGTTGATAACCATTCAAAATGTACACTACCATTTAAAAGAAATGAATACTTATATTCGGCAAGGATGCATTAAATTGATCATTAGTTACAGTAAATATAGTTATAATGCTACAAAAGATTTGTTTAAAATAAAGTCTATTCATCAAAGAATGCTGAAAAAAGTATCACTAAACAACACAACTGTTTTCAACATCATTACTAATACAAAATATTTCTTGAGCAGTAAATCAGCTCATTAGAATGATTTCTGAAGGATCATGTGACACTGAAGAGACGGGAGTAATGATGTGGAAAATTCAGCTTTGTCATCACAGGAAAAACAGCATTTTAAAATATATTAAATAGAAAATAGTTCTTTTAAATTGTAGTAATATTTCACAGTGTTACTGTTTTTAATGAATTTCCGATCAAATAAATACAGCCTTGGTGAGCATGAGAGATTTCTTTTTTAAAAACATTTTTAAAAATCTTAACCTTTGAATGGTAGTGTATAGTAGGTGAAGAAACAGTTATTTTTACAATTCACTTTAGTGCTAGAAATTACACACTTTACTTTTAATCTACTACAGACTTGAGCAGACTAGTTATTAGTGACAATCTTTAAGTATAGCATGGCATTAGAAATACAGCAGTTATCTAACCAAGCTCACTGACTCAGCAATTTGACACTGTAAAAAGCTCCCAACAAACTTTCTGCTATAAACAAGTCTCAGAATGCCTGGAAAAACTGGAATCATCAAGTATGGCCGTGTATGGACAGCCGCTTTGGCGTTCAGTCAAAACCAAACATATGGTGCTGACGTGACAACGAACAGACGTAACTAATCACGCAAACATATCAAAACTGCTGTCAAAGTTGTCTGTGATATCAAATATGGCAAAGAGGTCAGCAGGGATTAAGGCTGTGGACAGGGAACTGGCATGAGCCAAGATTAATGAGTTAATGGCTCACCTTTAAATTAACTGCTAATCCAAGAGATTCACATACTTTTGCAATGCACAGATATGTAAAACCGGATCATTTTTCCTCAATAAAGAAATGACAAAGAAAATATTTTTTTCTCATTTGTTTGATTGAGTTCTCTTTGTCTACTTTCATGACTTGTGTGAAAATCTGAATATATTTTGGGTCATATTTATGCAAAAATATAGAAAATTCTAAAGGGTTCACAAACTTTCAAGCAGCACTGTACAGTATATGTATCATTTAATGGTTTGTCTAGCATTGTTCTATCTCGTGTTCAATACCTTCTTAAATTAGAATAAATTCAAATTCTTAAATTAGAATAAATTCACATTTAATTAATATATAATAGGCTATTCAGTAACAGGTTCCCATTGTGACAAATAGTCTGTTACCGGGGCATGTGGTTACAAAAGGTTGATGCATGTAAATTAACTATATTTTTCCTGGGTAGTAATAAGACCTACCCTAAAAATAACTGGCCAAAAGTAAAACTAGAATTAAAAAAGGTCTCCCCAATAAGCTCTGGGAAAACATAAAAAAAAATGTGTGTCGAGCATGTGCTGCATAAAGTATGCCTACTACTTAATTCCCTTGCATTGTTTTAGTTCAGTAAAGTATTTATAAAGGAACAACATTTTAAGCACACACTGTAAAAAATGACCGTGATTTTAACAGTAAAAAACTGTGAAAATTCTACAGTAAAAACTTGTTAAATGGCTAACGGTAAGTTCCTGTAAAATTTACAGGGAAAAACCGTAAACTGACGTTCCCAGAATTCCCTGCATTGCATTTCAAATTTTGTTTGAATTTGATGTTTTTTCTTTGAAATAACTATGTTTCTTCTTAGTTTTTTCTTATCGGTTATGCTTATTAGGGTTGCATGTTACATCTAATGTTGTTAAATTAATGTTTATTGCATATTTCAGTTTAATGAGTCTCACCATGATGGTGTTTAGTGCTTGTGTGAATGACACTGTGCACCTTCTATATATGCTATTATTTAAAAGCTGCTTGTGATGGGCTTTGGTTCATCATGTGACTTTCTCATCACCACCTGCATTTGGTGGTTATCAGTGTATTTCAAAGGTACAAAACAGATTTCAGTACTTCAATAGGTTGGTATATTATCATTATATCAGTTAATGAAATTACTGTATTTAACTGTAAATTTAAGGCTTAAACCGTAAAACCTAAAATGTTGTTACCGTATTTTTTACGGTAGAATTCTGGCAACCACAGCTGCCGTTTTTTTTACCGTAAATTTTACAGTGCATGCTTGTAGCACAGTCAGCATTCTCTTATATATTACATATTGAATACATACTCAACTAATGTTTCAAATGCTAAAAAATGTGACAGCTAGCCCCAGTCTTTCCATATATATACTCTAGGTAAACATAAAAAAAGCTTTCAAAACAATGAGTCTGATTTTGGAATATTTACCATGTTTGAAAGGGCATTTTGTAGAAAATTAGAGGTTTGAAAAAAATATTTACATTGAATAAACAAATTGTAGAAACAGTTTTCACTCAGAAATTGCAAGTCAATTTCCCAATTGCAGTGTAATTGCAAAGAAACGGCAAGTAGCACACTGAATTAAATACGAAATGTTGATGTACTAAAATATTATTTTCTTGAAAAATGTACTCCAATACTCTTTGTTTCATTTAACTTTGAAAAATCAGTTTTAGAGTATATGCACATTTAGTAGGAAACAAAAATAACACAAACCAAACATAAATGGAATGCACCTTTGAACCAATGAAAATATCAAAGCTGAGATGTGACTCAAATCTTGTGGTTTCAAGGTCTCTGCAATGTTACAGTGCACACAATAGTGTATCTGTAAGATGTAGTCAGTAAACAACACAGAATACCTCACACTTGTAGGAATTGTGGGCGACAGCTTGCCACTACTTGTGTTGTTATCTTGTACCGCCTCATGTGGTGCATTATCTCAAGTTTAGTAAGCCGCTTAGATAACTAGGGGCAGCTTTGAAGAACATTTTAACCACAGATGATAAAATAAGGGAGGCAGGAACATTTCATTCACAAGTACAGTATGGCTAATTTGTGAAAAGAGAGAGAGAGAGAAGAGGATGGGGAAAAGAAAAGGTGGGGCAGAAGAATAAAGACTGCAGAATTAAAAGATAGAGGGTCTGTGGGTGATAAAGGAGAGGGAAAGTGGGCTATTAAAAATTGCAACAATGCATCATTTAGGAAAGGAGGAAAGGACGTGATGTGTGGCCATGTATGGTGTCCCATACTTGGATTTTGTGCTCTGCATTTAACCCATCCAAGTGCACACACACAGCAGTGAGAAGTGAACAAACACACACACACACACACACACACACACACACACCCAGTGAACACACACCCGGAGCAGTGGGCAGCCAATGCTGCGGCGCCCGGGGAGCATATTGGCACAAAGACAGGAACAACTGTGTGGCCACTGATGTGAGAGTGAGTTACACTCTTCTGTTCTTTAAAAATGCTTTTATCATTATTTTATAGCTTTCAATTTCATTCATTTAACCTGTCACAATTTCTAATTTCTACTCATTTTTATGAGTTTTGATTGCACTGAACTTATAACTGCATGCTGTCACTTTGGAACAACTTGGATTTAATTAAAACATTTATGAATGCAATTATTTTTATATTTATTCATTTAGCAGACACTTTTATCCAAAGCGACTTATAAATGAAGAACATCATAAGCAATTTATCATAAGACGCAAGTAATAAAGTTTTTAAAGTTAAGTTTTCTAGTTCAGTGGGTTTATTGTGCAGTGGGTTTATTGTGTTTATATTTCACATGCTTCATGATCAACTTAAAGGGATAGTTTACCCAAAAACTAAAAAACCTCATTATTTACTTCATGTTGCTCCAATTTGTATGGCTTTCTTTCTCTCTCTTTTTTTTAATGATAATAAAAAAAGGTTTCAGCTGTTTTTATGAATGAGGTCCAGTACAACAGTATATTAAAAAAAGTCATCATTTACTTAATGTTGTTCCAATTTGTATGGTTTTCTTTCTTTCTTTTTTAAATTAAAAATAAAAATGTTTCAAAACAACAGTATATTAATTAATAATACATACATACATACATGATTTATCATCTTTTTTTCTTCCACAGAAGCAATAAAGTCATACGGGTTTGGAACTACAACAGGGTAATTAAACGATGACAGAATTGTAATTTTATAAAATCTCTATAAGGTACCATATGTTTTACCTGGTGAACATTTCATAACACTTATCATTCAAACTAACGCATTCACACTGTGTGGCACTGTTGAGCTGTGCCTCAACACCGCATCACGTTATCCCAGATAAATCCATGCAACATGATTAATAATAGTTCCCAAGGTATGTAATCCTGATTATCATCAGCTATGGACATGGAAGCGCGCAGCAGAATGGTGTGCAACCCTTATTTAAACCGTTTGCGAGCCAGAGAGGAGGGGAATGAAATATGAGTGATTTTTTTTCTATACTCAAAGGGAGTGGTATAATGTCGAGATTGAGAACGAAACCAATATTGGAGAAGGCCTCAGTCTTCTCATAGACGCTGCTGTGGATAAGTCTCCAGGAGATTCTGCCTTCCCACCTCAGCTCTAACCGTGATGGTTTCTGATGATATTTTGCGCTGAAATACAAAACTGCAGCATCCTCTTTGGGGAAACTTTAAAGATAAAGGAGCAGAGAAGCACCGCGCGCACGTATTTCATAAGAAGATACAAAGAGGCATTAGGACAGAGAAAACACTTCTGGTGAGAATCGTTCCACTTGTGCCAAATTGGACCACCGGAAGATGCGCGTTACGAGACGGTGATCCAACAGAATTAAAATGCATTTTTTAAGGAGTGCTCTTAACGCGTTTCTAATTAAAGACATGCCGGGGTAATCCACATGGGACAGCTCCTTACGTCTGCAACTGACAATAAAAAGTGAGGAACCCATGCCGGATGATCTGAAGCAACTTTACGCACCGGAGGGAGAAAATAAATAAATAAAAAGCTGCGGACTTTCGTCAATTTCCACCCACTTCGAGTCAACACGATCAACAGATGACCACGGCTGTCTTTAAACATATAAAAGAGACTCGCTCTCCTTGTGTCATGGTGCGCTAGAGCCTGTGGAAGTACCTTTGGAGAAGCGACGCCAGCGGAGTCTATTTGATGTGTTTTGCGTTAACATTATTAATCTTTAAACACGCGGGAAGGCAGTCAAACAAGTGTAAACTAAATCTGCATTGAAGAGAAACAGGTAATTTGTTACTTTTTCAAACAAACACTTGTTTCCAAAGCGTCTTTGCGCAAGAGCGTTCGTGCGTAAAAGTGGAGAAAACTCGGGATTCTTGCGTGGATCTGTGATGCTGTGATTTCTTAGAGATATCGGACAGTGCCTGAAGCTACATTTACTTGTTTTTAAGTGAATCGAAAACTTATTTATTGCACGTTACAACTTAATATTAAGAGAAGAGAGATAATAATGCGTAGCTAATATAATGTACTTGCTTCTTTTAGCTTAATACTATTAAATTAACAATAAACTTTCAACATTTGTAAGGATGTAGTTGACAAAAATACTTGTGGGAAGTTGGCACACTCTACAACATCTAAAACTTTTTAAACAGCTTTTTGATAATTCTTTTATAATTATTATTCATGCAGCTTTTACGACCTCATACACTAAAAAAAATGGTGTAGAAACAGTTTTTACCCAGAAATTGCTCAATTTTACAATTAATTAGCAGCAAGTAACTCACTGAATCAAACGTGAATTTTTGGCATAAGAAAACCGAAATCATTTTTCAAACGTACTCCAATAATCTGTTTAATTTATGACTTGGATTTCTTATTTTACAATGTATTACCTGAAAGATCCACAAAATACTTGTAATTTTAAAATGTTTAAAATTGTGAAACTTAGAAGACGTGTACATTCATACACATTTCAACCTCAAATCTTTAAATATCCCTAGAAATTATATTTCAACTACATATTAATGCCGTATTTTAAGCAGATTTATATGAATCGATGAATCAAGTATTGGCACTGGGCACTGAAATGATCTTGTTGTGTTTGCAGGGCTATACGACTGAACGCAGGGCAGAGGGGCTCTCGTTGCCCACCTTTCAGCATGAGTGCAGTGCGCACACCTGTCTTCATAGGGCTCCTTTTGCTGATCCTCACCACTGGCTACTGCAGACCGAGAGACAGGGACGACACCAGTCTGCTGGACCTCCTAAGGGACAGAGTGAGACTAGCACAGGAGCATCAAAGTGAGGCAAACACTCAGCACCCCTACGAGCTCACCGAGCATTCGGCGGAAACAAAAGACGTTAATAAAGTTACAAAGTCATATCAGCATGAACGCATTCTTGGTAAGCATCACCACATTCAATCACTGATAAAATGAGATAAGGAGAACTGCTCCATACTTGAATACAATAGTGGTTGTTTGATCTGTTGGGTGGCATTACATATCTTGTGACCAATATAAATATGAATAATCGCATTTTTGTGCAACAATTTACAACCTGAGGAATTTCTCCATGTTTAACAGAGGTCTTTCCGAGAGATCTTCGACAGAAGGAGAAGTTTTTAAAACATTTAACAGGTGAGCAAGTGTCAGCATCTCTATGCATGTACTTCATTATGTTTGCAAATTGAAAGCAACTTAAAATCGGTCTTTTTGTGTATTTGCAGGTCCGCTTTATTTTAGCCCCAAATGCAGCAAACACTTTTATAAACTGTATCATAATACCAGGGACTGCACAATACCAGCCTGTAAGTGCCACCTCATTGAATACCATTAGCATGACTTTATTAGAAATATTTAACTTGAATAATTAATCTGAACTGTTTTGCCATGTATTCAGGAGAATAATTAGGCATGCACATTTTTTATTTGGATGTTTTTACACAATTTTGTCTTCAATCTGTCTAACTCTGTTTTGTTTTCTTCTAGATTATAAAAGATGTGCCCGGCTTCTTACAAGGCTAGCAGGGAGCCAGCGGTGCTCAGAGGGATAGATGTCGCAGGTGAATAGTTAACATAATGTATACACAGATTTAATAGTAAACTTATTTCCGCTGTGTGATACATTACTGCTAAAATGTTTGTTATGGAAATATTTGCCCAGAACACACACTAAATGATCAAATGTCTGGTTTTTATTTTCAAGGGCACAATCATCCCACCGTTCTTGCTACTACATTCTAAAAAAAGAACTTGTTAGACAGTTTCTGGTTACACACACAGTGTGTAAACTATGTACAGAAGTATTAAACATAATTCTACATGAGAAATATTACACCTAACTGTTTTATGACCTTTCTAATATTACGGAGTACCCAGATTAGCTTTTACTTCACCTGATTGGAATGAAAGGGTTTGCACGTTTGGTGTTTTGGTTCTAGTGCAGAGGTTAAGTTAGTCAAACAAAAATATAAGAAAAGCAAAAATAGGTGGCACCCGTACATCTGTCAAAGAAAGTACATGAATATAATCTGGGATTACATTCTCAATTGACTGTAAATGGCATGCTAACCATTTGAAGTTAAGACCCACAGTTATGGACAATGGCCCTTTACTTAATGACACTGCTTTAGTTCTCAATGTAACATTAAAATTTCAGTCCTTTTCACCATCTGTGTTGCACAATTTGCTCTTCTGTGTTGCTTTGTACCCACACTATTGTGCCTTTGAGGAGCAGAAACTATATAATCACTCTATACTTTGGCTGGTAGGTTTATTTGAACAGTGAGAGACAGAATAACAACAACAAAAAAATCCAGAAATCCATTTAAAAAAAGTTATAAACTGATTTGCATTTTAATGCAAAAAATAAGTATTTGACCCCTTTGCAAAACATGACTTAGGCCCCGTTTACACTAGTGCATTTTCGTTTTAAAACGGATAACTTTTGCTACGGATACGCCTATCGTTTCGTTTTCGAGGTTGAAAATGGAGACTTTTGAAAATGCTGCAGACCCCGTTTTAGTTTGAAAACCCCGGGGTTGCGTTTCAGAGTAAACGGACCAAAACGGAGACTTTTTGAAAACGATGGCGTGGCTGCCCACATTTGCACTGTGTATCCTTGACAACCATGTAAACAATAACATCATGCTCATTGTTGTACCCATAGATATGTATGGGTAGATTCCCCATTCGACCGCTCCAAGCACGTAGACGCGTCCGCCATCTAAATAATAGAGAATCTACCTATACATATCTATGGTTGTACCTGCATGAATGGTCACATGACATGCGGTTTCGGTTGTGTAGTGTAAACGGAGATCGTTTCTGAAATGCAGCGGAAACGCCAAATGAGGATCGTTTTCATTCTAAAACACTGTTTTAAAACGAAAACGCACTAGTGTAAACGGGGCCTTAGTACTTGGTGGCAAAACCCTTCTTGGCAATCACAGAGGTCAGAAGTTTAATGTAGTTGGCCACCAGGTTTGCACACATCTCAGGAGGGATTCTGTCCCACTCCTCTTTGCAGATCCTCTCCAAGTCATTAAGGTTTCGAGGCTGACGTTTGGCAACTCGAACCTTCAGCTCCCTCCACAGATCTTCTATGGGATTAAGGTCTGGAGACTGGCTAGGCCACTCCACTCCAGGATCTTAATGTGCTTCTTCTTGAGCCACTCCTTTGTTGCCTTGGCCGTGTGTTTTGGGTCATTGTCATAATACCCATCCACGAACCATTTTCAACGCCCTGGCTGGCTTCAATGCCCTGGCCCTGACGGTACATGGCCCTGTCCATCGTCCCTTTGATGCAATGCAGTTGTCCTGTCCCCTTAGCAGAAAAACAACACCCCCAAAGCATAATGTTTCCACCTCCATGTTTGACGGTGTTCTTGGGGTCATAGGCAGCATTCCTCCTCCTCCAAATACCGTGCGAGTTGAGTTGATGCCAAAGAGCTCGATTTTGGTCTCATCTGACCACAACACTTTCACCCAGTTCTCTTCTGAATCATTCAGATGTTCACTGGCAAACTTCAGACGGGCCTGTACATGTGCTTTCTTGAGCAGAGGGACCTTGCGGGCGCTGCAGGATGGTCTATGGACTATGGTCCCAGCTGCCTTGAGATCATTGACAAGAACTTCCCGTGTAGTTCTGGCCTGATTCCTCACCGTTCTTATGATCATTGAAGCTCCACGAGGTGAGATCTTGTATGGAGCCCCAGACCGAGGGAGATTGACAGTTATTTTGTGTTTCTTCCATTTGCGAATAATCGCACCAGCTGTTGTCACCTTCTCACCAAGCTGCTTGGCGATGGTCTTGTAGCCCATTCCAGCCTTGTGTAGGTCTACAATCATATCCCTGATATCCTTTGACAGCTCTTTGGTCTTGGCCATGGTGGAGAGTTTGGAATCTGATTGATTGATTGCTTCTGTGGACAGGTTGTCTTTTATACAGGTAACAAACTGAGATTAGGAGCACTCTCTTTAAGTACTCCTAATCTCAGCTCCTTACCTGTATAAAAGACACCTGGGAGCCAGAAATTTTGCTGATTGATAGGGGATCAAATACTTATTTCACTCATTAAAATGCAAATCAATTTATAACTTTTTTGAAATGCGTTTTTCTGGAATTTTTTTTTGTTATTCTGTCGCTCACTGTTCAAATAAACCTACCATTAAAATTATAGACTGATCATTTCCTTGTCAGTGGGTAAATGTACAAAATCAGCTGGGGATCAAATAATTTTTTCCCCCACTGTATTACAGAGTTCTCCTACTTGACATTTGTGCTCAAGCTTAAGAACAAACAATTCAAGGAGATACAAGGAAAGATTAATTTCAGAAAAGTTTATGAAATGCTCTACCTTTCTACAAGAACATTATAGTTCAAACATCCCATAAAAAGGGAAAATCACTACATTTCAGTAGATGAAGAGAATTCTTGTTTTGCAAAAAACACCAGTGTACACTTCTAGAATCCAAGTTTACTGCATAAACTTTCTGTTGTTATGTTCAGCCATATTGCAAGCAATTATATCAGTCTGCTGAGGTAATGCCTGTGTATCTGTTTCTTGCTTGCTTAGGAACTCCCACTTGTTACCTGATGCCAACACTGTGGTTTAGCTGGTCTGACTATAATTTTGGGCTGCGGCCAAGAAAGAGTAAGAGTACAAAGCAACAAATGGTACATCTACCATTATGTCTGAAACTGACCTTCAAGAGAAGAATATAATAACTTTGGAATATCTGCAACTTAATAATGTAGGAAATTTAATGCACAAAGGTTATAAGGATTTGGAATTTGTCACAGCCATACGATGTTAAACAGCCACTGGTGGCAATGTAAAGTGACACGGATGGCCAGAGAGCAGTGATTTAAAATCAAAGATCAGGAACAAAACTGGCCAAATCTGACCTGATGATTGTAAATGAACCGTTCAAAATCCGGTGACTCATACCTCCACGTCAGCCTTAACCGCATGCAATGAATGTGACACAAGCAACTGAGCAACAGCACTGCAATATGTGTTTGCTTTATAATCTAGTCTAAAATTTTGTGAAGTTGAGAGATTCATCATGAAACTCATTCCATATTACAAAAATATCATGTATCAAATATATGCAAAAAATGGCCAAACATATATTGCTAATATGGATGTTAAATATATTTATATTAATGTGTTTTTGATGTTTTACCATATGGGATGTGAAAATCATCATCATATTGAAATTGTTAAATTAGGCTAATATTTATGATTTTTCCCAAATAAATGCATTCTAGGAATTTATGTTTTTAGAAACACATTTTGTGCTTTGTCATTTACAAAGTTGAAGGACAATTTCTTCGAGACCGCTCTAACAGAAGCCAAAACCATACTGGGAGGCCAAATTTCAAGTTGTCTGGATAGGTGTTCCACAAAATGCCATTCTAGGCTTAATGCTCGTTCCCCTTTCCCACTTCAGTTGGTAATATGCTGGAAAAAGTTCCTGGAAAGGTGACATGAAGCATTCAAAGAACTCCATAAGCTGATTACTGGACCTTTGTAGAGCACATGATCTGAGAATGTTCAAAGTAACAATGTATCCGCCAATGAAACTCCTCAAGAGTCAATAGCATCAGAGCTGAAGGATGCATATAAGATTAGAGAAAAGATATATGCCCATCCTTGGCTTTATAAACAACACCCTGCCATTAACTCCACCAAACTGTTTGGCAAAACATCCTTTGTTAATGACAAACCTTCGAAGCTTCTTCAGTGGAATGTCTTTGGAGAAATCTGTACGAAAGGTTACATTAAACTCTTTTCCAGAGTTATTGTGTCAGATTCAAATGATCATGTTAGTTGTTACAGTTATGTTACATGTTAAAGGACTAAACAAAAATGCCAATCAGTCACCTAATTCATGTCAGTTTATTATTAATAGAAGTCTGTTCAATTAAGTTCAAAATGTTACAAATGGTTTGGTTATCATTAAAGTGTGCTGGCAACCTTTTAAACTCCCACAACAAACTGGCATTTAAGAGACATCCTATAGTGTAAGGTAGGGCCTATTGTGCCTTTTGTACATTTAAAGAAATATTTCTCATAAAACATCCAGAGTTATTAGGTTAAAATGTAGTTAAAATGAAATATTATGATTTAAAATTATGATTTTCAATTTTAATACATTTTAAATATCATCAGCCATTACTCCAGTCTTCAGAGTCACATGATCCTTCAGAAATCATTCTAATATGCTGATTTGGTGCTCAAGAAAGATTTGTTATCATTATTAATGCTGAAACCAGTTGTGCTGCTTAATATTTTTGTGGAAACAGAGATTTCAGTATTCTTTGATGAATACAAAATTTCAAAGAACAGCATTTACCTGAAATAGAAATTGTTTGTAACATCGTAAAAGTCTTCACTGTCAGTGGATAAATTTAATGCATCCTTGCTGAGTAAAAGTATTCTTTCCAAAAATGGTTATAAATAACTCTACAAATTATTGAAAAAATAATGTCTATCCTAGGTGATTTTCACATTATAAGACCCTCAAGCATCATATAATGGGATCTAAGCCTACAGAGCAAATCTGTGATAATGAAATTACAAAAATAACCCCTGAGAATCTCTTCCATTGGTTACGGTCATTGGTCATGTTCAGAACTTAGAGTCAAAATCAATTAGAAGATTTTCCAATTATCCAAACTGCAGTCTTTAATCCTCTAATTTAGGACTTCTGCAGAGTCAGAGTTCAAACAGTGGTGTTACAGACTCTTGAGAGAATCACAAAGACTTTTGGAAAGCCATGTTGAACACATCAGACTTGGGTTTATTTATGTTGAAGCCATGCAGGTGTTTGTTAAATGCCAGAATGCTGTCTACTACCCAGAGAGGATGAGACACACGTTGCATTTCTTACATAGCTGGGTGTGGATGACTGACAACCAAGAGGGTGGTTGTATAAAGCCCAGACGGGAGCAGCGAGCTGCACGTCTTTCTCTCAGCTTCCAAACAGAGGCAGGGAGAGGAATGTTCTGCCACTACCATTTGGAAGTCAGAACATAGAGGGTCATCTCAGGCAAAGGGTCTTAAAATTCTGCCTCACTGTCTGTGTACATAGGATTGTTTGATCACTTGAGATTGTCAGGGCGCACATGACAAGCCAGTTCTGCCAAGAGCCCACCAGAGGAATGGTTAAATGATAATGTGTGAGGAGAGCAAGAAAATACAGTCTCTGTGTTTTCATAATTTTATGGTAAATAGCAACTTAAAAAAAAATCTATAAATGCAATATAAGTGATACTACAGCTAAGTCCATTTCAAGTAAATTCTGTTCACTCAGCAGCCACATTTGCAATGCCTCTGGGCAGATATTTCGGGCATTAAGACAAAATCCTCCCCACTTGAATAGGGGAATCTTCAAATCTCAAAACCTGTTGTCAAATAAATTTTAAACCAGTAACAAAATCTGACATAAACTGTCCCATAAATATTGTTTCTTCTGCTCAAATATAAAAAAGTTTATATTTCAGGCTGGTCCAGCCAAAGTGCATGTGCAGTTCTAAAACATTGATTAAAGTCAATTAAGATTTGAGATAAACTTAAAATACTTGAAATATTGCACTACATTTAATTAGTACAATTTAATTACTCAATTTAACATTTAACAGTCCTATATGCTTGATAATTTTAAAAGAACTTTCCTAAGCACCTAGGTAAAAATCTTCTATTGATATGCTGCATTTTTATCATGAGAACCTAATATGCAAATTATTTGAAATACAGTATAGACCCAGATGGTAATTTTTTTTTTTTTTTGCTTGTATACACAAAAAGCATTGCATCATGATATAATATTAATACAGAATAAATAATTAGACTTTTCATGGGTTTTAAAATTCATGTTGACAAATGATCTTGTGGATAGTAGTTTAAAAAATCATAAAGACAAATAACAAACAGACCTAATGTGTGAAAATATAATGTGAAGAAAGCAAACTGCAAGAATGGCCAATCAACCCAAGAATTTCAGAGGTAAGTTCTTTAGCACAACATGACCCATTCTAAATTCTCCGAACAATAGGCAACCACTTTTTGGCACAACAGGAATGTGCCAATGGAAAACAGGCCTTTTAGAGCTCTGTTTATAGGTTGTAACAACAACAGTGTAAATGAGACAAGTTTCTAAAAACCATCGAGTCCAGATTTACCATGCATTTACATTGTGCTCACCGCAGATGATTCCTTATAAGGAGGAAAATCACACTGAAGATAATCTGTAACCGTGAGACAGATAAATTACCAAAATGTAAAATCTTGCTGGCAGATTTTTTTTAAACATATAAATCTCTTTGTTAACTCACACAAACATTTTGACTCAAACTTATTAAGTTTTTCTGGGAAGATAAACTCTTACCTTTGCTAAAAATAACTGCTTTGAGCTGTTTTTATCAGCGGGAATGGTTTTTATTACACACTGATTGCTCCTAATAATACAATTTTATATAAGCATACTGTCTATTTAAAGACCGTAATCAACATTACAATAAATGAGAAACATCACAACTGCGCGTGTCTGTTTGCTTTCACGCGCGCTACCTGTGACAGTCCAGAACGTGCTTCTGTGTTCACGAGAGCGCGCTAGGGGTCCTAATGTTGTCAAACGTCATTTTCCATGCTGTGTCCCATTGTTGCCTGAATCAAAAATGCTGACTCTAACTTTGATTCCTGTGTAGCTTAAAATAATGGTCTGTAACTGTGACATGCTACTTTGTTCGCGACATTCCTTCGAAAATATTATTTACCAAGCGAACTGAAGTACTTTTATATTTGGTTTTATTTCCTTACGGGTCCTTTAAGACTAAAGTAAACAGGTTTGGCAGGTGTATCGGAAGTGTGCACTATCGCTTTTAACTTCTCTTACCTGCACCAGGTGAGACTGCATAAAAGTCAACTTGAAACTTCGAGAAGTCTCCGGCCCTGGGGAATAAAGACAGTTTTTGATAAAAGTAAGTAATAGAGAAGGTTTTTCATATTTCCCTGAAATGAATCGGTAACCCAACGTGTGATCGAGCTGGTTCAGTTACTCTCTCTGTGCAAATATTCACACGCGCTGTGAGGCGGCTTTGTTTCTACTTATTTAGTGAAGTGGCATTTATATTACTTTTTGACAATTTAGACTAATTTTTAAAGTATGTGATCAGCTGCTAAATAGTTTGGATTGACAAGACAAAACAACAAAAAAAACTTTTATTATTATTATTTATTCACAGTCAGTGTAATTCTATAATATGTCCCTTACAGGAAATCTGAAAGAATATGTTAAATAGAAAATCAGCATACTTTGACAAGCCAACAAGATTTTTTGTAGCCTATATTTTGATATAATGTATGATTAAGTGATTAAGTTACTCTGGTCAGTTGTCAGACGGTAGATTATGACAAGGCACCTCTCTCAATTAGTGCACTAAACATAAACTTTGTTTTTATGACGAGGATGTTTTTATTATTATTTACGACTCAGAATAGATGACGTAAATACCAACTTGCATTATGACGTGAACTTTATTTCGCGTCACTGCTGCCACACGTGATAATACAGACTGTCTGCGGTCTTGATTGACAGAAGCAATTAATTTAACCCCTGTGGGAAAATAGATATAATATCTCCACCTTGAAACAGTCAAGTTGTCATGATTTGGAGTGTCCCTTCGACATTCCAGAAGCTCTGTTAACATGCAGGAGGATTTGTTGAATGTGTTTAAAGCTATAATTGTAAATGAATTACCACTAAGGGTTAATTTAAGTTGTGCTTAAGGGATTTGTTGGAAACGCTTCAAGGTGTCCATCATACTTCTTACCTTTTTTGAACTTTATTTACTGACATATCATTTTAGAACCACACCATTTGCATTTCTCTTGACCTTTGACCTATTTGATTTGATCCCTTTAACTAAAAAAACACTGAATGCTGAATGAAGAATCTCAAATCTTGCTGCTTAATTTGTTTGTATGAAGTGTTAAAGCAGCCTCCACTGTAAATGTCAGTGACAAAAATATGTTTGCACGCTCTCTCTCTGGATCAATGCTGCATCCGTAATTGTTCATTATCTCCTCCAACTACAAATTAAGACATAATTGCACTGTCCCAGGTATTTGCATTTTACATGCTTTATTTTGCTATTTTAATAAGGTATTGACTAACTATCTGCGTAAGCACTAATTATTTGTACAGTAGTAATCACAAAAATTGTATTCTCATTGTTATGTTTGATATGACAGCTGCATTTATTAGCCCACCCCCTCTGTATTGCAGACATGAGAAAATGGGTAGAAAACAATATCATCCAGATGCCCCCCAAAAAGCTTTGTTGCTACCATTCCTTGTCAGATCTGGGGACGATTACTCAGCCTAATTATACAATGCAAAGTTACAGTATGGATTATTGTTCTCAACCCTTAAGAAAATGTTAATCATGTAAGAGAGAGAGAGAGCTACATCAACCCTGCATATCTCCATCTAGATGTTCTCAGGTCACAAAGTTCAGTGCTTTTTTTTTTTTTTTTGCTTTGTGACTGTCCCTGTTTGAAAAATAAATTTTTAATGGTACTATCTTTTTTTTACCGAAGACACATGCATTAAAGCCGTAGGCTGGAACAGAAAGAGGGGATTATCAGCTTCAGCAGAAAGAATGGATTCTTGTACTAAGCATAAATCAGAAAAAGACCCAAGGCTCACATTATTCTGTGGCAGCTGACATTAGGGTTGGAAATAGGGCTTCAGTTGCTCTTTAGCAGTGCTTTTCAAAAGATTTCTGCTTCAGGACAAAAAAAAAGTTTACATTCGGCATCACAGTACCAAAAGTGATTATTGTACCAGCTAAAATAAAAATAAAAAAAAATCTTTGAAAACAACATGGAGGATTATATTGCCATGACCTGCATAGGCCCACCAATATGCAAAGTTATGTTTGGTTTGCAAATGTCCTTGGAAGTCAGCAATTAAGCACAGTGTGTTTGTGTGCTGGACACAAACCGTGTTTATGCTTACTCAAAATGAAACCGTATTGAATGTATTTGGGTTATATATTTTTTTATATTATGTAGGCTTGCTCATGGTTTTTGAGAATGAGGGCATCTCATGCAATCTCTTCCTGTTGGCATCTGCTGATTTTTTTTTTCTACAGTAGCTTCAACCAAGAGACAGATAAATTTGGACCAAAATATTATACACAATATGGAAAGTGTTTACTTCTCCTATTTCATTTTGTCATCATAAAATATGCTTGATTATATGGTTGGTTGCAGGGCTCAAAAAATAAAGATTTTGGGCCAACCCGGGCCCAATGTGACAAAGTTTTGGTCCAGCTGACAAAACTCTTTTGCTTTTTCAGTTGCCCCTTTCGGGCCAATATTCATTGATCTTATAGATCAGTTTTTATGCTTTGACATGAACATTTTTAGCATCTTTTAACATTTTTTTTATTTTATTTTTTTACTTTTACTGATTTGTCACCAATATGATATTTTCTACCTGGCTGAAATAGAAGAGGATTTGTTTATTCATCATTTTACAGCAAAATTATGTTCATGAATTTGTAGAGTTAAATTAGCGGTATAATTTCCATCTTGTTGCATATTTTCCTTTTGTGGAAAAAAAAAGATTTTAGTAAAAAAAAAAAAAAAATAGAGTAGACTACACCGTCAAAAGTTAGGGCCAGTAAAAGGGTCACGAAGGCTGCATTTATTTGATCAGTTATTAATATCAGTGTTAAAAACGATTGTGCTGCTTAATATTTTTGTAAAAACAGTGATATTTTATTTTTGATGAGGAAATTCTTTATAAATTGAATGTAGCATTTATTTGAAATAAATTTGGTAACTTATCTTTACTCTTGCTTTTGATCAGTGTAATGCACCCTTGCTGAACAAAAGTATTAATTTCTTTAAAGATATTGTACTGACCCAAAAGTTTTGAGTGGTAGTGTAAACAATTCTAAAATGCATTGCTAAATTGAACATTCTTTTATGGTGCGTTGAAATTGATGGCATGACCAGTGGTAAATTTTTTTTTATTGTTTTCGAGCCCTGTAACCTTTCAGTTTAGCACTGCCACAGAGATTATATAATGCCTAAAAGGATATAAACAAACTATTGGGTTATGGTTGAGATGGCTTATTGACTAAAATTCAGCCAAATAAAAACAATTTACTTTGCATGACATGACAATGAATTGTCAGTATCTTGCACAGGACTTTTTACCATTGGTACCTCCAGAGGTTTCATATGAAAATCCTTATTAGTGTAAATTTGTAAGCATTACGGCATATGGGCTGTCAGGTGAGATAACTAATACACCTTTACCACTGATAAAACGTTTGTTTTGGTTTGTTTGTAGTACACCTGATCCTTTAAAGCGCCATTACGTTGTTCAGTGCGTACTAATCCACTTTAAAAACACGTCATGAGATCAGTTTAGACTGATGACTCAGACAGACATTCTTTCGTGAGGTGATTTGGCAGAATGTCTGATAGATGAGATGCTATTTGACACAGGTTGCTTACGTAGAAGTCTTTAGGTATCTCCCAGTTTGAAAGCATGCAAAGTTTTATGAACGTTGACGGCAGTTTGGGAGAGTAATTGTTCTAATGCATTACATCAAGAGCTATATGACAAATGGGAGAAGAATTCACAGCACACAGCTGTTTAATACTAGAAATCATGGGAGTGAAAGAGAATCATAGAGGTGTTACCAGCCACAGCCTGGCATTTACTGCTACATTGTATATGTGAATGAGAGATTATTATTACCTAACTGCACTTTGTGTAAATTGAGAAAGTTTGATGCAAGTTCTAGGTTGGTCTTTCAGGTCTTGCAGAGTTCAGTACTCCAGTTCACTTTCCCAAATCTTGTGCCCTATTGTGTGCTGTTCTTTTCAAGCTAGAGAAGTGTTTATGCTTCTTAAAATAAATAATGGGTTGTAGGCACTTGAAGTGGTACAAAAACAGAACGTGACCTTGGACCTTCTTTTTTTACTTTGGAAATAATCTGAAGCAACTGTGAATGAGTTCTTTGTTAGTCATCTGCTTTTTCATGTGATGTTCTGATCTCGGGGTAGTTTTTATGTGAAGGCAGGAATCTGTTTTACTATTGCTCAGACTTAGGGTTAGGAATTTGAACAAACTGTAACCTTATAATAAACTTGGTTGTGTAACTCGTCCTGCACATTCATGCTATAGGGATATGACATGAATAAGCCATATCTATGGATTTTTGACTCTTTTTGGACCCTACACTTTAAAAAATAAAGGTTCCAAATGGGGGTTTTGCAGTGATGCCATGGAGGAAGCATTTTTGGTTCCCCAAAGAATTTTTCTTAAAATAACCATTTTTTAGTTTGAAGATTTTGAAAAACATTTTAAAAACCTTTTTTTCAATATAAAGAATTACTATTTCAAGGATGCTAAAATAGCAACAGCTCTTGTCAATTGGTTATTTTACCTACTCTGTAGCTAAATTCATTACTTGTCATTGGCTATTGAGTTGTCAAAAGTCAAAGTCTCCTCAAAAACGTCTTAAGACGTGTTAGCTGGACAGAATGGCCTAATTGGTGGCAGTTCTGGTATTACTGTATTAAAGCAGGTGCGCAGGAGAATAGTCCTGTTGATGTGGCTGGTTTTGAAAGAATTCTCCAACTGGAAAGTCTGCGTGCGACTGAAAGTGACGCTTTGCAAGCACCTCCCTGAGTAAACCACAGAAAGGGTGCACCTGCCAAAAGCAACTCTCATTTGTAGCAGAAGGGTGCTGGATCACCCCGATATATCCAGTGATTCATCCTTGAAAAATCAGTTTGTAGAATGTGATGCATGTCACAAAATGAGGGTGTGGTGCTATTTAAAAGGAATGCTTTTGTGGTATACATCGATGAAGGGACATGGCACTCAGTTTTTAAATCTAATCATTTATTTTAAAATACTTTAAAAATGTCATGTGACTTGAATTACATCAAATATTAGATGGACATGTTTATAAGTTTCATGCTTGTGATTCATTTTTATATTTTAAGTCAAACAGCTCTTGAAAATAGCAAAAAAAAAAAAGTGCTGATATTATTGTTTGAGTAATTAAGTCATTATATTTGCAAAAAAAAAAAAAAAATGTAGCTATGAAAAATATATTTGAAAACATTTCTGACAATAATGATTAAGATGCCTGCAAAAGGTGTAAGGAAAATATGTTTCCTTACAAAATATATAAAATATAAGAATACTTTTTTCTTGATAGATACACCACATGGCATTTTTAGTTAAAATTTCTAAAAACTTTTTTTTTTTCCATTTTGGGCACTGTTATTTGTCTTTGGCTAGTTATACTGTTCTACCAGCATCAGTGCCATCATGGCTTGTAGAAAGGCTTGAATAAATTGAGAAAGAACAGGAATAGAGGCAAATCTGACTCGTGGGAGACAGTTTTTGACCCAAAGTCATCAGCATGAATGCTAACACATTAATCACTGACTGTATGGCTAATATAATTAGTGCAATTATCAATGAGATGAGAAAAATAACCAGTTTGGTTATGCTGACATTTGATACTGAATTGTTAACAGTTTGTCATATTAAATTGGAGAGACTTTATAATAGAGGAACAGGTCATTGTGGTGTCACCTTGAACAACAAGTGGTTAAATATAGCCTATACCCTTTAAATCATTTTGACATTTGAAACATAGTAGAATTTAAAGCATTCAGGAAGACGCAAACTATCAGACAAATTTGATCTAATAGTCATTTGATGGTTCAGATTGTTGGAATGTGATGCAGAACAAGAGAAAATTATATTTCTTCTGACGTTTCTTTTACAGTGAATAACCCTATTCCTGCTAACCTAAAGTCTGAGGCCAAGAAGGCTGCCAAGATCCTCAGAGAGTTCACAGAAATATCCAATAGAATGGGACCTGACAAACTTATTCCAGGTAACTGTGGTCTCTGTTCTCATAAAGATAGCAATGCAAAAACATTTGTGTTTTAGAATTAATTCAATTAATCGAGTTCAAATGATGATTCTCTTGAATCTCTGTAAAAGTCAGACAATCGGGATAAGTGTCATACTTGTCATATTTCATACCTTATTTGTGCTTAGAAAACCATGTTTTACACTGCACTGTAAGATTCATGAAAGAGTCACTTTTGTTTCAGTTGTTTTATGATGAATGCCAAATTTTCTTTTTAGGGAAACTTAATTTGAAAATTATTACAATAATTATTAAAAAGCATTAAAATAATTAGATTAATTACTCCTCCTGACCCAAATGAATATTAAATAATTTTTCTATTATCTGAACAATTTAAACAGCAGCAGAATTAATTTAAGGCAGCGGCTGGTTAGATGCTATTTACACTAAGTGCAAACAGCAATAGATGTTATTTATACTAAGTGTAAATGGCAATTAGATTCTATTTACACCGAGTTCAAATAGCATATTTTCTTAGCGATAGATACTATTTACACTAAGTGAAAATAGCGATGGATGCTATTAACACTAAGTGCAAATAGCAATGGATTCTATTTACACTAAGTGAAAATAGCAGTATTTTTTAACGATATGCTAATTATTACACTAAGTGCAAATAGCTTTAGATTCTATTTACACTGTTAAAATAGCAAGATTTTCTGCTATTTATACTACTTATTGCAAATAGTGGCAATTATCTGCACCTTAGTATTGTAGTACATTATAAAACAGTACGCACTTTGTTTCCTGACCTTGGGTTGCAGCTTGGATGAGTCATTTGTGTACCGAGCGCCTGTGCATCTTGACAGTCTTGATTAATTTCTCGAGTAGCCTTCAGGCGCAGTGGTTAGCTCTGCGGTCTGTGTCTCTCAGTTAGTAGCAACACACCTGATAAGTAGCAAGGGAGTACAGGAAATATCGATTTTATCTTTAGGCATTAAGACTAGGGCATGTCTGAAATGGGTCCAAACCTTTCAACACCATCCAGGATTTAAAACGCATAAAAACTATTGCTGAATATAGTGCTACTTTTTAATGTTTTGATGGTGAAAGATGCACAGTATATTGGCTGGGTGCTTGTCAGTGTGATGTATAGCAAGATCACATGGTCTGGTGCTTAAAAAACCCTGATATGATTTTGTAAATAGAGAAAATCATGAAAAGATGATGTCAGTTGTGAGACTAGAATAGGCAGTTCTGAGTATCTGGTGAAATGTGTGAGTGTTTTAGGGCTGGGCTGTTTGAAGGTACTGTATACCATGCCATGCAGCGGTGGAAATGTGTCGACCAGGAGAGATTCTGCTATATTGTTTATACTGCAGCACATCTGTGGCACTATTTTATAAATCCTACAAGCAGAAAACAAAGTTGATTATATTAATTAATTTTAACAATAGTGATTTAGTTTATATTTATATTTAGGTGAAGGAACAGGGTAAACTAGAGGATAAAGTTTGTGAACAAACTTTGATGTTGGCTTGAAAAAGCCAAAATGGGCAGCTTGAGGCAAAAGAGCCAGATCGCATTGCATCTTTTCTGTGTTCTTCAGCTGGCCCTGCAACAAAAAAATAAAATAGTTATTGTTTTTGTAATATTTTTATAGACCATTGTTATTTCGAGTTTGATGTTTGTAGCATTAAAGCTTTAGAAAGAGCAGCAGTCAGAAATTTTAGTCTTAAATTAAGACTTTCTTTCAAATGACAACATCTGGTCATATTTTAAGAATTATTATATATAATATTAAAACATTTAATTAAATATTAAAGGAAATAAATATTTAATTTAGTTAAATTTAATTAAAGATTAATTTTAAGATAAAAAAATAATATTTATTATAAATATGTCATAAATATGAAAAAAACAATAAAACAATTAAATGTAATATTTAATTTAATTTAATTCAAGTTTTCCTGGATGTATGTATGTGTATATATATAATATTTTAGTGCTGTCAAACGATTAATCACGAGTTTTTGTTTACATAATATATGTGTGTGTACTGTGTATATTTCTAAATACACACATATACAGTATATATTTTGAAAATATTTACATGCATATATTTTTATTCATGTAATTTATATTATATATAAATATATTTAATATATAAACGTAACATATTTCTCTTAAATATATACGTGCATGTGTGTGTGTATTTATATATACATAATAAATATACACAGTACACACATATTACGTAAACAAACTTTTATTTTGGATGTGATTAATCGTTTGACAGCACTTATATATATCATTTATTTAAATATTTAAATATTAAATCATTTTTAATAAATAATACAAAATTAATTTAATGTAATCTAATGTAAAAAAAAAAAAAAAATCTAATTGTGAGATGGAAAAAAAGTCATTTTTGGGGTGAACCATCATTTTAACACTATACATAAACAAGGACATATGTTCTCTTTTTCATCTCCAGGCATCAGATTTTGTCATCATCCTGAATCAGAGGAGAGCTGTAGAAGCTTTTAGTAAAGGGGGCAATCTTACACTTGGAGGAAACTTCACTGTGGCTGTTGGGCCTCTTGGCAGGTATGCAAGTTCAATTTACATTTATTTATTTGGCAGACCCTTTAATCCAAAGCGACTTGCAGTTGAGGAATAGAACAAGCAATTTTACAGTTGTACAAGTGTAGTACCCAGGGCCATGCACAGACCGTTTGAGGGGCTTGTGCTGAAACTGAAAAAGCCCCCCCCCCCATATATATATAATTTTTGGCCGCATCTTAATGATAAATTAAATAACACAAAATAATAGTCTTAAGAGCTTAAAAGATTTATTCACTATTAATAACCATAATTTTAAGATTTTTTTAGCTATTCAGTTTGGTTTTATAAGCTAATTTGTATTGTTTGGTTTACATGTTTATGTAGCCTATGTCATTGAGAAAAGGGGAAGGTAATTAATCAATGAGTCAAGTATTTTTGCCAAACTATTTTGAAATATAATTTAAATAATTATGTCCAACACAATTCCAGTCAAAATAGGAGATTATAAGAAACTATAGCCATACTGTATAGCATATCCAACATGTATCCGCATACCTGGCAAAAACTTGAAACTGTGGAGGACCAGGGATGTTGGTCTCGTGAAGGTCTAAAATAAGAAAGCAATGAAAAAAATTCTAAAAGGTTGTGAAAAGTACATTTGCAGTGAAAAGTTTGAATTGTACCAGAGCTCTCCCCCCAATCCTATTTAAACATAGGGCCTACATACAGAATATATAGACCTACAAAATATTACATTCTGCATGATAAAATATAAAGATTTCACTGTGATCTGATTCTGTAATGTTCTGTTTTTTTTTAGTTATTAAAACATTACTTAAAACCATGTTTTACTACGTTTATACATGTGAAGACGAGCGGAGAGTATTATACTCTGAGTATAGATTTACTAGATTAAGAAATTAGCTAGCTAGCGAATATGTGCATATTAACAGCGTAAACATGAACCATATGCGACCATATATGATTAAATGTTAATAAATTAAGTGTATCAGCAATAATAAGTCAGAAGAATTTTTTAGAAATATATTTTACCTAGGTGATGAGGATCACTCAGTCGCTTTGTGTCAAACTCAAATGCAGTTACGGGGTTTTTGACCAGCGAATGTGTGTAAATGTTCATTTTGTCCATCATTAAAACGGCGGCATCGCATTATGTTTCCATCTACAGGTTACAAAGTTTGTTGTAGCTATATGGGCGCTCAGTTTTTCCTGTTGTAAAATACATTTGGCCAAAATCTCATTTTATAAAAGAGATGAAATGCTACTGTATGGGCAGGCTATTTAAGTGTATTGGCTATGACTAGATGGCAAATGCTAGCCCTCTCTCACCGGTCCCACACGTATCAGACCTCAAATACATAAAATATGAGCCTTTATAGACATAGTGTTTTTTACTTATTTAAACAACAAGATCTTTATTTACCCTTGCAACTTCAGTTCATTCAGTCCAGGGATTCAGTCCCCGGGTTATGAGATTTTACCGAAAGTTTGAGCGGATCCAACAAGATTTAGTCTCAAACTCTTTTTAATACCTCTCACTGGCTAAATATTTGTAAAACAGGCAGACAAATGTAAAGGGTGACCAATAGCATTGATTTATTGAAGAAGAAAAAAAAAAAAAACACCAGCACCAAAAAAAAAGGGCACTTCGGAGTGTAAGGGAAAAAGGGCATGTGCTCTACACAGGCTGAGCCATACCTGTGCACGTGCCTGGTAGTACCCCATTCTTTTGCCAGGGGGCAGAAGAGAGGGAATAATCTAGAGTAAAGGTTTGGAAACTTGGGTGCTTTGAGCAAATGTCCACTGTTAAGTATCAGTGTCGGAATTTGAAATGACACTTTTATTACTATAGTGTTTTATTTTTTATCTGGATGCATCTGCGTCACTTGGCTGACTTTTGATTAAAATCAAAGGTTATAGCTTTAGGGAGAAAGATTTGATTTATGTTCAGCAATTGATATTATGATTGGTTTTTTAAATGTTACTGCAACTGCTGCCAGGGCTACGTGGACAGGAATGAGAAAAGAATTGTGCAGTTCTTGAGCTCTTGTGGGTTTCGTTATGTTACATTGGTTTGTAAATCGCCTGTTGAAGTCCATTTGTTTGGAGAAAGTTTTTAAAGTGTTTACATAGGTGATAGAGAGCTTCTGAAGGTATAAATTAGCTGTCTAATGTTTTTGAACTGCAGTTTATGGATAGCAATAAGGGAAAACCTTTTCCTCTTGCTGAAAGTTAAATGTAAAATCAACAGAATGTAAAAGCCATCTGTATTTTTACCACATTCACAAGGGACTCATTTTCTCTGATGACATGTTTATACAAAAAAATGTATACAGTTGTGAGATGCCAGCTTCAGCTTTCACTTACAACACAGTTATTCATCATTTAACAAGCATGAGCCTGTGTGGAAAATACAGTGAGAATTATAGATAATGACAGGTGTCCATACTGTACATTAGGAGCCATTCAGATGTGCTAGTGTGAATGACAGCTGCATTGTTCTAAGGTGAATCAGTGATTTTACTCTTTATAGACGGATTCTGCTGTGTTTGTGCTTGTGTGGAAAGTCCTTTTTTATTCTCACTGCTTTAATTGTTGTTTATGGATCTTGCCGGAATAGAGCTGCAAGCGATATTGTGCTGAATGGTTGCCTGCTGCACTACAGTAGCTTTGAAAACTAGGACTTAAGATTCCACTTAATGTGGATGTGTTTGATTTGTTGGCTTGGATTAGATCGGGTTTGGATTTGGTTTGGCAGCAATGCCTGCAGGGTGTATGTGCTCTTTTGAAATGAGTTATTTTTGGAATAGAACCTTCTTACCACCTACTTGGATATTTTTAAATAAGTGTCACATCTCATTATTTTAATAAAATCAACGTTTGCATCAAAATCAAGGTCTCTTTTAAGAACATAGTTATTAGTTATAACTTATTAACATTTTAAAGGGGTCATATCATATGATATTTTTTAAATCAATAAGAAAAAGGTATAAAATATTACTGTAACTTGCACAACTCAAAAGCTAGTTTGGCCGTTCCAGAATTTCATTAATACATTATTATATATCAGTCCACATTTACACAGAGTCTGTGCCATTTTTGACAGTATGTAGCACCTACAACTCTGCACATGCTTTAGGAGACATTTCCTAATGTTACAAAACAAAGTGTGTTTTTGTTAACAAAGTCTATTGTTGTTTGAGCCTGACCTTCATACAGTAGTTTGTGAGGGATGTTTGAACACTGAAATGGTAATGAACACTAAATTATGACATGCACTCAAAAGTTTGGGGTCAGTCATTTTTTTGAGGTCAGATTTTTTTTTTTTTTTTTTTTTTGTGAAAGAAAAATACTTTTATTTAGATATGCAAACATGCATTAAATAGATCAAAAGACATTTATATTGTTATAAAAGATTTCTGTTTCAAATAAATGCTCTTCTTTTGAACGTTCTGTTCTGTGAAAAAACACCGTTTCCACAAAAATATTAAGCAGCACAACTGATTTCTGCCTAAAATGCAGCTTTTCCATCACAAGAATAAATTATATTTTTAAATATATTAAAATAGAAAGCTATTATTTTAAATTGTAATAATATTTCACAATATTACTGTTTTTACTGTGTTTTTAATTAAATAAATGCAGCCTTGGAGCCTTTCTTCCAGAAACATTTGTAAACAATTTAGACTATAATAGAAAAAATAACACTATTAAGACATGATCATATGCCTGAATCAGCATTTACCCCTTTAAATGAGGGTTCCCAACAAATACCAGTTATTATTACACTGAAAATAGTGCATTGTTGCATCTTCCCAATCGATTTCACTACGAGCTTTGACTGTGTAGTGTTTATACCTTCCATATGCAAGTCTGACTATCAAACTTCTTTGACAGGAATTTGGAGGCAGATGTGGCATTTCGCAGTACAGCAGCTGTCTACTCGTACTGCAAATCTCGTGGCCTTTATGCTGGAGTGTCTCTTGTTGGTTCTTACCTCATCGAACGCAAAGAAACCAACCGAAAGTAAGCACATTGCAGTGTTAGAGTTTAAAGAGTTTAAATGCTGCATCAAAGCCCTTGGGCACTGATGTTACCTCACATGTTGACCTACTTTGTGTTTCCATTGTGTTACAGTTTCAATATCTTATGTGTGGTTTACTTTTGATTAGGTTTTATGGCCAAGACATTCGTGCTTCTGCTATTCTCAATGGAGATGTGGAACCCCCACCTGAAGCATATGATTTGTACACCATTTTGCACGACTACACTGAGAAATACACCTCCGACTGGCAGAACAAACACATGCAAGCCTCAAGCAAGGTCTGTGTACTACTGCCCCATGTTGAGCAAACATAAATTCTAATATATCAATTCTTATTTTTAACTAATGTGGTTAAACAAATGGAACCTTATTATAAAGTGTTACCTATAATTTACAGTAGTTTAAATATAGTCCTGCTACTCTTCTGAAAAAGTAGTTAGCTTGACTACAAGCAACTACGTAAGGGTTCAATATCATTATATAAAATAAAATATTGTAAAATATAGAGCTATATATCTGGTGATTATAATATATATCTGGTGATTTTTTTTTTTCTTTAATCAGAGCTGTACATTTCTGACACTACAAAGAGAGTTTATGAATTACCAGTTTTTTAACAGATAAATGTACAAAAAGATACGTCAAAAAATAACAGTGATGAAGAGTGGCATTTAACTAAATCTCACTGTCACCAAATATATTCTCTAAATATGTTAAAAAGCAAAACAGGGACTCAAAATGTTTGTGAATCATAAATAATTTGTTGTTATTTAATCTTGTCATTTACATGAACAATGTCTGAACAAACTGATTCATTAGAATGAATCAGACAAGATGAATCATTAGAATGACTTTACAGCTGAAAGTGAGAGGACAGTTTAGTCACAAGTTACCAACATATCAAATTTAGAGGAAATTTTGAAATCATATTAATTTAAATATGTTTCTTCAAGAATCATAGTGTACAGCAATGTAGCAAATGATTTAATGAAAATATTTCCAAACGGCATACTGTTTAAATAGGAACGTTTACACTGCTCTTTTGCATCACCAGATTAGCAATAAATACACTGAACAAAATTATAAACGTAACACTTTTGTTTTTGCCCCCATTTTTCATGAGCTGAACTCAAACATCTAAGACTTTTTCTATGTACACAGAAGGCCTATTTCTCTCAAATATTGTTCACAAATCTGTCTAAATCTGTGTTAGTGAGCATTTCTCCTTTGCCGAGGTAATCCATCCACCTCACAGGTGTGGCATATCAAGATGCTGATTAGACAGCATGATTATTGCACAGGTGTGCCTTAGGTTGGCCACAATAAATGGCCACTCTAAAATGTGCAGATTTACTGTATTGGGGTGGTCCGGGGGGGGGTCCGAAAACCAGTTAGTATTTGGTGTGACCACCATTTGCCGCACGCAGTGCAATACATCTCCTTCGCATAGAGTTGATCAGGTTGTTGATTGTGGCCTGTGGAATGTTGGTCCACGCCTCTTCAATGGCTGTGCGAAGTTGCTGGATATTGGCAGGAACTGGAACATGCTGTCGTATACGCCGATCCAGAGCATCCCAAACATGCTCAATGGGTGACATGTCCGGTGAGTATGCTGGCCATGCAAGAACTGGGATGTTTTCAGCTTCCAGGAATTGTGTACAGATCCTTGCAACATGGGGCCGTGCATTATCATGCTGCAACACGAGGTGATGGTCGTGGATGAATGGCACAACAATGGGCCTCAGGATCTCGTCACGGTATCTCTGTGCATTCAAAATGGCATCAATAAAATGCACCTGTGTTCGTTGTCCATAACATACGCCTGCCCATACCATAACCCCACCGCCACCATGGGCCACTCGATCCACAACGTTGACATCAGCAAACCGCTCACCCACACGACGCCATACACGCTGTCTGCCATCTGCCCTGTACAGTGAAAACCATGACTGACAACATCTCACTCATCATTTCAAGATTACTACATGTATAAATTAAAATAACAAAATTACTTTAATCTCTATACTTGATGGGATTTGAAGTTGCACTATTTTCCACTTACTCAGGTCTTTTTTTCTCTCAGTCAAAATAACAAATCTTTTGACTCATTTGAGTCCAAAATATTGTTCATTTGAGTTTGTGATACACACAGTGCTCAGAGGAACCCCTCTAGAGACAAACATTAAAGTACATATTTTCTTCAAAAGTATGAAGTAGTTTGGAATGAAGAAATGAAGAAATTACATGTAAATAAAGCATGAGAGGTATAATCTGTTGACAAAGTCTTTCAGCACATTAGAAGCTGATTGTGAGTTTCATTTGATGGCTACTATAAATCAGACTACTATAAAACACAGTAGATGACAGTAATATAGGCTTTCCACTTGGCAACTCATAGGTTGGGTGGTATATTTTGGTCATTGGGGTTATGTGGAAAAAAAGATTGGTCTCGTGAAATCAGGTCAAAACAACTCAAGGGATTCCCTATCATAATAACAAGTGTTTAATTCTTTATTTTTGTAATATTTATACGTTGGAATGAAGTAAAATGAAGTTATGGATGTGTGTGGCACAATATGACGCTATTAGAAATGCAATGCAGATTCAGTTGCTTATATACCTAGAAACAAATTAATATTTACAGTCAAACTGAGCTTAAAAAAAGTTTAATTGTTCTTTCAAAGACTGAAACGAATTGATTTTTATGGCATCAGTGCCAGTCTCTGTTCATGAAGTTCACTGGGTGAGAGACAAGCCAACTGATGTATATTCGGGTGTCTTTGTTTTCACAGATGAGTTCAGCACCAGCTAGACCACGGCCTCCCACACAGAGAGCTGCCTCCTCCTACACACCCAAGGCACAGGGTAAGACCCCTAATGACCTCTCAAATCCTCGCACCATTCGTCTTTCAGAGTTGAAATGACTGACTAAACTTGGGCTGTTGTAATATTGGAGGGAAGTTTCTATATCTTTGCCTCTGACATTGTGACTTATTTATGCTTGTGTTGATAAAAAGTAATATTTTTACAGCTTCTGCAGCTGTGAAGCCAGCTCTATATCCAAGCTTAGACAACTGGGATACCGAAAGCTCAGGTGAGTGAATATTTTATTTTGTTTTATTTTATTTTTGAGTTTATTTCTGTTAACATAAGCTTTCCACACAGCTATTAAAACCACGAGAAGTCTTTAAGTATGTTTTTCTCTCCTTGAGTGGAATTGTGCTTATTGTTAAAAAAGACACTTTGCACCTGCGACTATGGTATTAACATAACAGAAGAGGAATTTACTGTATCTCACCCTGCGTGTTCAAGCATATTATCAAGCAGAATATCTGAACAAAAGGGATTATTCCTTCTCTATTTGATGAGGTTAATCAGACACTTTTTAAAACAACAAGAAATACCTTTGAGAATAAAGATTACAATGTGGTCATGCATTTCAGTTGACACTGATAAATTATAAAGTGGATTAAAACCGCTAGATTAGAAACGGCTAATTAAATAGCAGAAATGCACGAGAAGAAACACTGTGTGAGATCCTTTCATTAATCAGCTCAGCCTTTGGAGGATGATTTGTGTTGTCATCAATTCAGCTCCATTAACAGTCTCATTTATTTTCATTAGGTTCCTAAAGGCCCATGTTTAAAGTTGAATTATAGGGATTAGATCAAAAACACGCTATGGAGTGGCTTTGCCTGCCCTGTTTCGAGAAAAGCCACTCAGTCTGGCTGGGAAGAATTCGAAGGAAGCCATGAACTGGAGCCTGGCCGTTTTCCCATCTTCCTATACTCCGGAAGGTCCTCGATGCTCTTTGCCATGTCACAAGTCAGCTACGCAGCAAACACATTCTTTCCCACAGCGAGATGACATTATCATCCGTGAGGGGAGAGATTTTAAAGGCCGCTTGCTATTAGATGATGTGTGTGTTTTTGAATTGATTCGGAACTGGTGGATTTTGTCACATGCAAACCCAAGCATCAAAAAACATTTGGCAACCTCCCTGTCCCTTTAAATAGGAAAAACTTGGAGGAGGTGATGCCTTGGATTGCCACAAGTCCTTAAGGCTATTTTATTGCTAATAGTACATTTTATTCCCAACTAAACAGCATAAGGGTATTTGTGCCCATCTTTAGTGCAAATGACAGCAATGATTGATCATGAAAACATTACTATAATAACATTACACAATGACTTCATGTTCAGGGCAGCCAACAACAGCACTCAACACTTGAGGGAGATTATAGTGGGTTCTGCTCATACAGGACAACTGAAAGGAATTAAATGCTGACGTCTTAAATGAACAGCTAGATGCAGTGCACCAGTAACTTGTCTCTGAACAGTTAAATAAAAGAACCTGCCCATAATCCTCCTGAAAAAAACAACTTAAACAAGCCAGAGTTGGTCTTAGCTGGCCTTCCAGCCTTTTTGGGCACTTTTTAGATGGAGCTAGACCAGATAAAACCATCATTAAAATCCTTCTATTCTGAGGGTATGATGCCTAGTGTTTTAAATCTTTAATCTTTGGTTGTGGTGCTGAATATTCAGCTTCATTGAGGACTATAAGTGAAGTACAGTATACTACTGTTTCAGTTCGTTTGACCATAGAAAGCTGGAGGTAAAACTGTTGTACTTGAATGTACTTGTATGTGTTTGTGATGGTGTCAGGGGTCTTCTTGGGTCCTTCATGGTCAGAAAGAAGCCATTGCAGAACGTTGCATCTCTCTTAGTAGTACATGTTGAGAGGTTGTGTTTGCTTCTGGTGTCTCTGACTTGCGCAACTGCCGTTCATTCAGTGTGAGCGAATGACGCTATGAGAGAGGGCGATCAAGCGTGCTAAGGCTAACATAAACTAAAGACACGTTCTGTGATCGCAGATAAATGACGTGGGGTTTGTTGTTCTAGGTAAAGGCCTTCTTGAATGCATGGATGTCAGCAGTCAAACATTTCGCCTTTGCCACTAAAAAGTTGGCTGTACATTTGCCTTTTTTTAATTACATAAATGAGTGATACTTCATTCAGTTATACATGAATTTAAACAGTAATTCCTTGTCAAAGTGCACACAAGTCGACTCGCTAAATTTAGATCGAAAACTACATTAATATGTGCATTTTAATATTATCTCCTCTTCTCTTGCTTAAACGGCAGGCTGAAGGATGTGCTATTAGAATGATTAGCTGATATCCCTCATTTCCTGTGATTACTCTTTAATCAGTTTAGATGCTATTATGGTGCATTTGTTCGTTATTTTTATCTCTGTTGATTCAGATGTGTAAATGAAGTTAATTGATTGAAATGTGCACGTGCCTCAGCATGATTCAGACAGTTAGAGACTGCCGTAGACAAGGTTTCATTGTTCGTGTCTCCTTCAGGTGGGAATAGGTTTCCAATTCTACTGTGTGATGTTTAATTACCGGATTTTGTCAAATTACGTGTTAATATTCTACTGGTTGATAACAGTCATTCTAAATCAACAAGTGACTGGCAACCTAAATGATGTGTCAAGCTTTGACCGTCAACTGCATAAGACACCAACCCATCAGCCAACAGCAATCTTTTGGCCAGAGGAGAATCGTGTCAAGTGAATTGTACAGGGACTAGATATTGTTAGCCAACTACTAGACATGTCTTTCAACAGCCAGTTGTCATTGCTTAATTCAGGATAAGTAGACAGGTACATCTGTTATATGTCAAAGCATGACAGACAGATGACTTCATCAGAATCAGGACAACAGATGTCTCTCTTTTTATTTTATTAACTTGGCACAGCAAAACCATAGACCAGTGCAAATGCAGAGAGTACAAGGGAATTTTACTACGAATTAAGGGGTCGTTAATACAGAATGCGATTTTGATTTGAAAAACATGAGACACGGGCAGTAATTGGGAGAAAACGTGAGGTCTCAAGATGCTGAACTTATTTTAACTTGAGTGCCGCGTCTTAATAATGCTGAGTCATGTGCGAGACAACTATAAATACACAAGTGCAAAGGTCAAACATGTCCATTTAGCATGTGTTTACATAGAAAACACGTTCTGTAAACCAGCCTGAATTTTGTTGGTTGTTTTTAAAAAGGTTTCCCAAACACTTCAGCTCTCTGCCATTGGTTGAACAAACAGACATCCCCACCCCAAACTCCTGCCATTGGTTGACCCAGTGTTGCTGTTGTCGGGCCGGTTGGGATGTTTTGAACACGCCTCAGAGACACAGTGATTAAACTTCTCCAAAGAATAAATCTTTTAAAATATCTTCTTTCGTTAAACTGAACTGTCAACAAATGGAATTTAAAAAATAGTGGTTTTGATAGTGTTTTTACACATTTCTCAAATACTTTACATTACTTAACAACTTTAAAGTTGTGTCTGCAAATCATTTACTCCCTCTCATATCATATCCTTTGTGTTATGCAGAAGATAGAAATTCATACAGGTTTGTAAAGATTTTTTTTGTGGAGCACAAAAGATATTTAAAAAGAAAATGTTCATACAATGCAAGTCAGTGGGGTCTAATGTTGTTTTGGACTCCATTGACTTTCATTGTATTGACTGTTTCACAGAAGAGAAAAATGCATACAGGTTTGCAAAGACATTTTTGGGTGAACTATCCTATTAACCTTGGATAGATTTGTATTTTAACATTGCGGGGAAAAGCGCTTTTAATGAAATGGTTTGGAGGGAATGACTTTTGTTTTGATATGTGTTCTGTCCACCTTCATAGAAGTTGCAGAGGTGTTACTAGAAAGACTCCATCATGATAAAGCTAACTACAGTCTTTGGATGATGAGTCAAAGAGATACTCATCTGTATTGTTACAAGCTGGAAAAAAGTCCCTGGGTGTGTGTTCACATCGCTTGTTATTTTACTGGCAGACATTTCTCTCCCCCCAATTATCATGATATCATTTGTGAAAAATGAGACCTGGAAAACTCTCACTCCTCACTGTTTCATTAACACTCCTTCCCCTGAAGATCATTATAGCCGTAAATAATACAGTCATTTAGATGGATCCCTGGCCTTAGGAAAAGGTGGTTAGAGAGCCACCCTGATTTCTAAAGACTCCTTTGTCTATAAAGGGAAACTGTTTTATGAGGTTTTGATTTGTTAAGTGTAATGGCACGTTGAGCAGCTGTTGTACAGGTTTCTCTGATACATCCCGCTTTTCCTTCAGAATGAAAAGTGAATCCAGGTTGTCAACTGTTAATCGGTTTTTTTGCCTTCCACCATTACCAGGTGCCAGCGATTATCTATGGTTACATCAATTGGATTTGGTCACCATATACCTGATAGGGCTCAGCTAACCCTCCAATCTGAGATTTATAGCTGTGGAGAAGAGAAATGGAAGGCCCTCCTTCCTGTCATGAGCTGTCACTTTTTCAGATATTGTGTGTGCAAGTAGAAAACCGCATAGCTCAGATGTCACCACTCTGCCAAAACACAGCCCTTCCAGATCTGAAGAAACTCTTTGGATTGTATTGCTGCCTTGTGCCCGGCTTGTCATGTCTTGCACTTGTGGTAGCGGGAATGAACATTATGTTGAATAGATGCAGTTATTTTAGGATACAAGTCAAAATCATTTAGTGTGAAAAACGGCTCGACTGAAGCTTTTGGCAACGCCTGAGGTTTATTTGGAGTCAGGAGATTTCACAGCAGGTGCCAACAGTGTGAAACCACATTCCACCTCTGTCTGATTCCCTGCTCCTCTCTTATATGTCTTCACTCCTCGACACAAGTTTCCCCTCATTTTCCTAGCAAAGCAAGTCTTATCATTCAGCCAGCTCGATGCATGTTGAATGTCACTCTGCTTATATTGATAAATGAATGAAATGGTCTGAAACCACACTGGAAATCTGGAATTCAAAATCTGTTTTAAATATATGTTGTGTCATACAGTGAAACTGTATGAAAAAAGAAAAAATGTAATCTAGGAACTTTTTGTCCATCGGTTGTTGAATGGAGGCAGATCTGAATGCAAGCTTGCAGCTGATTGATTGAAGGGATGGGGTTTATGTGGATGAATTATTGGAGAAGTCCGATATACATAACTATTAGAAGATTAGGTCATGACATTTTGATTAAAAATTACAAGGCCAAATTAATTTATTAATACCTAAAAATTAAACATGTAAGAATGAATTCTTTTCAATAACATGCATTTAGTAATGATGCAGCTTTAAAACAACCCTATGCAGTTTTGTGTAATTTTGCGACTTTGGAGACCTCTACAGTTAAGTGAGTGGAATTCACTGTCATAATTACAGATAGCTGTACACCTCCATTTGTTGCTGTGGTAAAGTACCAGCCCACCAAATTTACATACAGTGCTTCCAGAAAAGACCTTTAGAGGGAGCGTGGGAGCAGGGTTGCCAAGTCCATCGTTATACCACCAAATTGGGCTACTTTTACACTGTTGCCATGGGTTAAAGCGTTCTCTCCTCCACTGCCACGGAATGAGAGGGGAAGTTTTGTATAGCAATTGACCCATCATATTGTAATTTTTTTAAAAGAAATTCAAACAATAAATGCCATTTTGTGGCTCTTTAATGTGTCGTGACAGATTGCTGTAGCGGCTCAGTTCAAGTGGCCCGTGGACTGATCATCTTTTCATATTTAAAGCATGAAATAAATGTGAATGAACATAAGAAGATATTTTATTTCATAGAAGGATGTCAATAATTCAGAAGTTAATTCAAGCCCTGTCCCAAAGCACACCCTAAACCCTCGTGGTCTTCCCTGCGCATGCGGCGGCCATTGTAAGTCCACAAGACCGCAAGTGCGCGTAAAGTGTGCCATTTGGGACAGGGCCCTACTACCCTGTCTGATTTGTTTGTTGGACAAAATGCAGATTCAATGTAATGATTGGTTAGATTGCCTGTCAGTCAAGCTCCCTACGAAGGGTCATTTGAG